>CM040456.1:4197910-4218438 GCA_022758105.1 Pangasianodon gigas | reverse complement strand
AATCCCACAGTCTGAGGCAATATCAGATCACAGTCTGATTTCGTTTTGTGTGTGTCACAGTAGCATTGTACACACAGAACCGCGCTACCGATTTAGCCGTACAATAACACCTGCGACCGCGCAGAGCTTTATTAATCACCTACCAGAATTATCCGCTAGTATAGGGTCACCATCAGACCCTTTAGAACTCGAACAGGCGGCAGAATTTTTAGAGTCGACATTCCGCTGTACCTTAGATAATGTAGCGCCACTTAGAAGAAAAACAATTAAAGATAAGAAACTCGCTCCATGGTATAGTGACCACACCCGCTCTCTAAAACAGACCGCCCGAAAGCTAGAGCGTAAATGGCACCAGACCAAACTCCTAGCATTTAAAAGAGCATGGAAAGACAGTATTTTAACCTATAAAAATTGAAGCTGTTTGATGCTAAAAAGGCAC
This sequence comes from Pangasianodon gigas, assembly GCA_022758105.1. Lineage (NCBI taxonomy): Eukaryota > Metazoa > Chordata > Actinopteri > Siluriformes > Pangasiidae > Pangasianodon > Pangasianodon gigas. The sequence goes on along the minus strand of CM040456.1, from coordinate 4,217,999 downwards.
CATATCACTTTACAAACATTATATTATAGAGAAATTTAGTGATATTTGAAAATGTTCTGAGAAGAAAGTAGAGATTGTTCTTATGTAATGTATGAGGTGAAAGAAAAACAACAAAACGTAAATACAGATACTTACACACCAGACTTAAGTTCAGTAACAAAGTCATTGTCCTTTGTTAATTCTCACCTCTGTAAATGTAGAACTCAAAGCAAACCTTAGATTCGTTTCTAAACATACTGTATAATGGTGCCTTGTATAAGTGTATAAGCAGATTCCATTCCACAACTACTCAGGTCTCACTGGAGTGTTTCTTCTGCTTTCAGTTGAACAACAGTGTACAGCTTCTGTGTTGTGTGTTTTCTCACAGTGCCTGTAATTCACCCATAATTAGTGTTGTGTTTTCTGTGCCTGAAGGTAAAATTAAGATCCAAGTTAAAGAAGAACTGATGAAAAGAGCCGATAAAGCAACAAATCAAGGTGTCACTCTGTTGTTCCTGTGTTTATTCATACAGGTAAGCAATGTAAGCGTGAAGAATTAAACTGCTACACTGTGTGTGTGTGTGTGTGTGTTTACACAATTTGAGAGAACACTCTGCGCTGTAGAGTTTAATTTTTCCATTAACCTGGAGTCATGTACAAGGTGAAGGGCTCAATCGCTAGAAATGTTCAGCATCAGCAGAATTCTCCTCTGCAGAGAAATTAGACATTTGATCAAATTACAGGAGATATGAGACCAAACAGAGACCACACACACACACACACACACACACACACACACAGCTCCATCCATCATTATACAATTGCTGTATCTTGCTGGTCATGGAGTATCTGTAATTTGGTTAATTTAAAATTCAATATCGTTCTTTGACTGTGTTCCTTTGATCACGACTCATTTTGTTAAAATCATTCACAGGAAATTAGAATTCCAAAATGCCTCTTGTGCTTTTTTTCATCAGTCATTTAAAGACCTCAGACATTATTTTAATTGGCCATCAAAACCCATAATCTGACAAATCCACTGTAATAAACTGGCTAGGTAAGACGCACATTTAAACTTTATGGTTACTTAATTTAAAATGTTCCCATATAAACCTGTAGATTGTGTATATTCAGTGATATAAGTTCATAATCTACTTCAGCGTTTATGTGCAGAAACACTCTCATACTCAGATATGGGTTACACAGCTAGTTAAGTTGATTTTCTAGGTGCACCACTGAGATTATGCAAACCACCTGCATGGAGTTCAATGCTCCACAGTCTTTATCAAGTTGAGGCTTCAGAGACAGTGTTTTTCAATAGCGTCTAGACAGCTGCCTTTAAACACAGGCACTTGCAGTTAAGCCCAAAACTGAAAAGACAGAAAAAGAGGACTGAAAATGATCAGGTACTTTTATTTTGCTGTCAAGTGTTACACACTGTAGCATAAAAGCAAGACAAAATTTAACAAGTAGAACTCAACACAAATCGCTCCAACAAGTCTAGTCCTTCTCGTTACTAATCTGTACTTCAAATAGGGAAGAAGCTATTGACGAATAACTAGTTCAGACATTTGACCTTGCTGTGACCTTGATCCTGTTTGGATCGATTCCAAAAATATAATCAGTTCATCTGTTGTTTATAATGATTATTCAATAATATAGAATTTCTTAATGAATAGGACATTGCTTTGTTGCCACACGTTAAATGTTAAACACATTAGTGATTATAATATTTATAGTATTTATAATCTATAATTTATATTTATATTTATGTCCTGTGCATGTGAAAGAACGGTCCTTTAGAAAAACTTTCACAGAAAGACTGGCTCGCAAGACAGCATCCTTGGAAAAACTTTAGCTTTGATGAAATATTCTGACTGCAATAGATAAAATAATGGATATATTTAAGCACAGATGAATTTTGAAACTTTTTAAGCAGCTAATAAATAGCAGAGCCAACATTTGCTTTTAAAACTGTGTGTGGCAGAATATTGATTTATTCTTTATATATTTCCACAAAAGATAAATGATGTACATGTTTAGAGGTGAGAAGCCAATGAATGGAATATGACTTCACTGGGATGTAAGGAATCATGAACCCAGTCTGAACACACATCTGTTAGAGGTGTGTATAAGAACATTAACATTTAGTTTTTTGCTTGCACCACAGGACACTCCCGGTCTTGTGAAATGGCCTCATATTCTTCAGCCATTATTCAGGAATGCAGAGCAATTTAATCATGCTGTGTTCAGATTGTCCTCATTAGCCCTCTGTCTGCTCTGAAGTGTTTCTCTTTTACAGCGAGACATGCTGCTCCAACTTGCCTGGCTTCAAACTGAATAGCATCTGGGATCTGGATGACCTAGAATGCAGGTTTCTAATCATTATGATGTACTTTATTGCTTTCTGCTCTTTGGTCCTCGCATCTGAAAGCCCTTTTAGCACAAAGACAGCTGCTATGTGAAACACTCAAGGCCACAGAAGTGCATTCTCAGATAATTACACAGCTTGATTTGCACTGGTCATCACTTTTTGTTGCTCATCACTTGAATTGTGTAGGCTTATTTTCTGCCATGTATGTAAATAATTACTTGACAAGTAACACAAATGCCCAGTATGCTTCCTTTGCCTTTCCCTTATTTGAATCTAAACGTTACCTATAACTGACATGCCAATGTATCATCATCTCAGGTGTTAAAAAAGTCGAACGGTAATTCTGAATAATAAACTGAAAAAGAAAACAATGAAGGGAAATTGATAACAATTTCTTTCACATCCCTTTAGGTTTGTTGTGTTACCCAAGTAGGTTTGAGGCACAAGTCCATAGAATAGGTTAACTATGGTGTAAAAAATATTTTTTTAAAGTACCAGTTTAACTACAGGGTGTCCCGAAAGTCTCCATACATGGGGGAAATTAACAGTTTTTAGCAAAATGTAACTTTATTTACAAAGCATCCTCTACATGATGAACTCGTGTTAACACATCTGGTGTTGTGCGTGTAATTGCATGACCATCGCAACCCTGTGAAAGCTTCCCAATCCAGCCATGAGAATGATTTCAATACCTTCTTCTTTAGTTCTTAAAGGCTATCTGAAAAAAAAAATTATATATAATATAAACTAAGTATGAAAAAAGTTGGAAGTCATTTTGCTAAAAATTGTTAATTTCCCCTATGTATGGAGACTTTTGGGACACCGTGTAGTTTTCATTAGAATGTTTGACAGGTTCTAGGTATTCAGATGTATTGCCATTTTAATGCAAAACTCATAGTTTTTCATTTACAGAATAAAAAGGGATAATTAGCAGGTAACAGCAATATTGATATTATTCATTTATATCTATTGCAGTTGCTGAGAAATGCAAAATGATCACAACACAAAAGAAGGTAGCAGAGACGGCTGCAAGTTCAGGTTAAAATGCTTTATTTTAACTGGCAAACACAAGAAAGACGTAATTAAAAAAAAAACACAGGCAAAAAGTCAGATGATGAGCATACAGACTAGGGCAGGAAAGAGCAAAAATTAAGAAACAGGAAACAAAATGAGAATCAAGAATCAGATATACAAGCACAAAAGCAAGGCTTTGTACATCAGGAGAAAACTACACGGATCGTTACTTCACATAGGGGGGTGTTGTGCGTGTGTATAAATCGTGTGAGTTGTGTTTAAGTCCAGGTGTGTGTATTAGTATGATGGTGATTGTGAACGTGACAGAATTCACGTGTGTTAGGTGTTGTAGTCCATGGCGGTCATGTCTGTAGGCCATGAAGCTGATCAGGAAGTGTGGTTTGCGGCAGCCATTTTTGAAGGCCGAAGCGGATTATGGGAATTGTAGTGAGGCACCAAAATGAAATTTGAAATCTGATAGCACATAAAGAAATAGGAAATTCACAAAACAATGTCGAAATCTGAAAGAACAAAATGAAATCCTAAACCACAAAACAATGTCTGAAAACTCAATACAACATCTAAAATGCAAAACAAAATCTGGAAACGAGCGCATTAAAATAGACGTGTGATGTGCCTTTCAGCCGACACTATCGTCAACAACACTTCCTTAAAATCCGTTTTTTATTAGTCTTAGATCATGTGGCGCATCTGCCATACAAATCCCCGATGTGTTTCTATAGTAACAGTAACGTATTACAACGAGCATGTTAATATAAACCTATGATTCATATTACAGTCAGAACTGTCTGAGCCGTGCTGTTATACAAAAGTATTGCACACCTTCTGACCAATCAGATTTGAGAATTCAGCAGTTCTGTGCTATAATGAGTTTTAATGCCTCTGGAGTCTCTAATCCTCCACCCCGACCCTCACACTTTAGCAGCCGCCCTTGTTAAACTCACTGTTTAATTTTACTGTGGTAATGTTTCACTTCTGACAAGTATCACCTTCTGCAGTGGATTTTAATGCACTGAATGGAGATGAGCCATAAAATAAAATAAAATAAAAAGATGTCCTGCTCCCCTTGAATAATAATTACCTGGAGAAGTGGAGAAGTCAGTCAAAGCTGCATTCTCCTGTAGATAAATAGTCTGTATCTCATTATTACATTGTAAACCTTTAGTTGTGTCCCGATTTTCGTATTTGGCATTGAGTGTGCAACCTCTACAGGTGGTTCCATCCCTGAGGCGAGACATATTTGGTCTGCAGTAATGATGGTGTGTTTTAGCTGCTGCAACTTAATCAGTTTTCAAACAAGCGCGCCATCTGTTCAAACAGAGCTCATCTGTCCTCGGGTTACTGTTTATCTTATTAGATGCCCCTGCTTCTAAAAATACCTGGCTAAATGATTTAGCCCTTCCTCCCTGCCTGGCATGAGCTCCTCCTCATCAAAATGAAAACCCACACATCCCATCAAAGCCTTGACAAGAGCATTTTTTACGTGATGGAAAACAGTAAGTCTATCTAAAAGCAATTAAACTAAGAGGAAAAGAAAGGTTGAAAATAATTTGGGAGGTGCTGTTTGGGGTGTACGTGATTTATTATCCATCCAAGGTGAAAGGTCTATAATATCTGCTTGGTTGCACTACGGATTTACTCTGATTGCAGGACAAAAAAGCAATTACTGCTTCATTTGATGATAAATTAAATACAGTGAGAAGAGTTTGTTCTGTTTTCTTGAGTTATGAGAACAATATGCACAATAAAGCTGCTTTAATAAACACACTGATTCAGTTTGTACATTGGGCCAAGCTGAAGAACATCTCAAGGTTATGATTGATCCTGTAATATGGTTCATAAACACTGCTTCATTTTTTTTTAATAGTAATTCATCTGGAAATTAAAGTTAAAGCCTGATGCAAACTCCCGTCTCCTAGCTCACATGAAGCAAAGCAGAGTCATAATGTAATGTTTTCTGTAGAGAGAACACAGATAACGTGTTTTAAAAAGTATAGAGAAATAACAATTTAATATTTTGTTCATAATGATGTTTTAGGTGTTGCAAATTCTCACCCTACAGGAATAAAAAGCTTTTTTCTTCCATTTGCTTTATCCAAAGCTCTTAATTCAGTATTCCACAGAGGACCTGCCTCACCGTAGGTGTTATTTACTCAGTATGGTCAAAGTAATGGACTCTCTGAAGTTAGAAAATTGCTTTAATTATGTCCTGCAGCACACACGCAAATGGAATATTAAAATCAAACCTTTTTGACAGGGTTTCTCAGGTATTATGGACTCATCTCTCTCTCTAGCTACCTTTCCTCTATCACACAACAGCTACAACACTTCTTCTAAGGGGTGAAAGCTAACACGTGCTTCCTCTGAGACATGTGAAGCCAGCCAACTTTTCAAACTGCTGCTCATGCTGCATCACAGGGCAGTGTAACAGAATCAGAGGAAAGAGCTATCTGTCCTCTTCCGCAGACATGAGCTCACAGACACCCACAATTTGCTAGTGTCGCTGTGATTGACAAGGGAGAGAATATGTAATCCCTCCCACCCAGACAGCACAGAAAATTTTGCCCTTTTGGACTCCGGGCTCATGTTCTCCTGACAATAGCGTGAATGCTTTTCTGTTGCGCCACACGGGAATGTGGACTTGTCTCTTCAGAAGGTCCTCTTCTTTGAATAGCATATCGAGAATGACATGACGACAGTAAAAGACTATAAAAATAAGGATACAAATGGTGTCACCTCTGAGAGTCAGTGATTTAGTATCTGACAACCCTTTGCACTTTGCGTTTTGCGTTTTTACAGCTATATGTTTCTATTTTACAGTGCCCTCCAGATTTATTGGCAACTTTCATGCAAAAAATGATATGTAAAAAGAATAACACATGCAATGATATTCAGAGAGAAAGCAAATTAAAAAAATAATACAAGACTGTACCACACCTATTAAGATTGTATTATAATATTTTTTAAAAAAAGTTAGTTTCTAATCCTAATGTTTTTGTCCTCCTATTGTTAGGTAGATCATTTGAAATTATTGTGTGTTCATGTTCATTTTATAAAGGGTGCCAAAAATTCTAGAGAGCACTGTACTTGTAACTTTCAGTTTAAAGTTCATCTTATATTTTTTGGATTCATCATAGCCATTCATTTTTGTATATGTATCCTGATTAGCTAGGAAGAAAGTGTAGACATTGTTTAGAATTTATATTGTCCAGAATAGAGCTGGTAGTTTGGAATCTCAGCTATTGATATATTTGGTGTTACCAAACCAAAGTTTTTTTTTTCCAGAAACAGTATTTATATTAATTTATATTTCAGTACATTATATATATTTCCGGGTCTGACATTTCTCTGTTTTTGAAAGATATGTGCTCTGCATCTGACTGCAGGCATCTAGCAGGCATTTAATGAAAGTTATGAATAAAAGGAATGTATCAAGATTCCTAAAATATAACACAGCATGGGTGTATTGGTTGCTGACGATGCCTTGATTTAACCAAAGTGTCATGAATAAGATGGAGGCAATAATGACAAGCAGTTTACTGAGTATCCTTCATTCTGCTACAGCCCCCAGAGAATGTGGTTTCACTCTTAAAACAGATGAGCCTCCAGAGGTTGATGCTGTTGCCCAAACATACTAATGAATAAAATATTGCACAGACTACAACAGAGTGGTCGATTGTCCACAGGAGAGACTTGGATACAGAGAATGATCTCAGTCTCCTCAGAAAAATCAAGTGCATGGCCAGGTACTGGTACGTTTTTATCACCTCAAGGCCCACACCATCTACAGCTCTTGAAGTCCACTATATCTTTTGTTTTGCTTATGTTAAGCTGTAGTTAGTTTAGTTTGCTCCACTCAACAAAGTCTTTCAAGGTCCAGTCACTAATACACTCAACTATGGCTGTGCGTTGGTGAATTTCTAACATTGCACAGAACTGGAGGGGTACAAGTTGAACAGGAAAGGAGCCAAAACAGTCCCTTGGGAAGCCATGTTGCTGCTCAAAGCCATGTCTGATACCCATACTGCCACACAAATAATGTTCTGCCATCAGATAGTCCATTATCCATGATACGATGGATTCATTCACCTGCATCATCAGAGCTTCTTCCCAAACACTTAGGCTGTATGGTGTTAAACGCACTGGAGAAGTAAAAGAACATAATCTTCACCGGTGCTGCCTCTTTTCTCCAAATGTTCAGCAGGCAGATTAGAGCATAATCTAGCATAATCCAGTGACATACTGATACCCAAACTGCAGGGGATCCATCGATGTCCTGACCAGTGGTCAAAGGTGAGCTAATATCAGCCATTTCAGTGATGCTAGGGCCATTGCTCAAAGGTTTTTTAAGACTTCTAGCTGCCCTTTCTTGGGGACTGGGGCCACACAGGGTGGGATACTTATCAGACTGAAAATGTGGTGGGGGATTCCACATATTAACTTAGCACACAGTTTCAATACCCCAGGGTCAACTGACTTACAGCTGGGCTTGTTGAAGCCAGTGATGTTCTTCAAGCTACTGCACACTTCCTGTGCATTTCTGTGCTCTCACTTCTTCTTATCACCATCCTTGGCCTCTTTAATTCTCATTTTAAACTCTCTGCAGCTGCTTCATTTTCTCTTTGTCTCCCTCCTTAAGGCTTTCTCCTTCTGGTCGAGAAATGATTTTAGCTCACTGTTGACACATGGTTTGTTTTTGGGAAAGAGGCAAAGTGTTTTGGACAGAACCACAGAGCCCACACAGAAGTGAATGTAGTCAGTGATGCAAGTCGATATCTTCTTTAGGGAGGGCATAGACCTTTCAGGAAGAGAGAAGAATTTAGCCTAAATAATTCAGAGCAAGATTTCAAAACACATCTCTTGACTGGGTTTTATACAGCACATCAGCTCAATGCTGATGAAGTTCTGACAAGTTCAGCCTGACATCAGCCTGTGGTGTGTAATCAGTTTTCGAAAGGTGAGCGAGGCACATCTGAGACAAACTGTATTGGCCATTACAGCCTGGAATAAGACTCAGTTATTAAAATATTGTTAGATCCATGATGCTATTTAAAAAGAATTCAATTACTTTTGCTTTTATTGCTGCTGAGATTCAAAAAAAGGTCAGGGTCAAAGACACAGCAGCTAATTTATCCCGCTTCACTGATAGTTGACATTTGATTAAATGCTAATAAAATATTCAGGTGTCTGCAACTGAGAGAATAGAGAATATCCTGTTTATAATTCAGGAATATCTTGTTGTATTCTGTTTGAGAACAGGAAAGTCTATACATATTCAAAGTTAGCTGCAGTGTTTTGCATATTTATTCCTGTTCCTGTCAGATCATGATTTAACATCCTCTGTTTCTTATGATGAGGGCTTGTGTGTAAAAAAAAAAAAAAAAAAAAAAAACTTTCAGGATGCATACATTAAAATGACTAAAGGCAGCAGCACCTTGACTATGAACTGCTAAAAGAAGCAGGATGTACTCATTTCCAAGGCAACAGGAGTGTAATAAACCACATTATACTACAGCATCATATCAATATCATATCACAGACTTATTGAATTCTGATTGGTCAGAAGGGGTTGATTAATTTTCTGTAACAGCATCTCTTACTGTACTTCTGACTTCAGTGTTTACATTAATGCACTCATTCTAATACATTACAGTTTTTATAGTAACAGCTCTTTCACAGGGATTTGTATGGCAGACACTCCATATAAACAGATTAATTGTCATAAATATAAACAGATTTTCTGTGAGGAGACATTTATTTAAGTTTTTGGAAGGAGTCTCCAGTGTCAGTACTTTGTAACAGTAAGACATAAAGCTGCAACTGAAGTTTTCCACTATGGGAAAGTCTAGAACACTGAGAACTTTACACTTTGTGGTTTCTCAGTAACATGGCAAGGTGCATTAACTTCTTAACTTAAAGAGAGAGAAAAAGAGAGGATGGTGAGAGAATTACTGCTTAGAGCTGCTACAACATAAATGATAACAGGAACTAACTTATTGTGCAGACATTCCACAACATTAATGTAACAACAAACAGATAAAAAGTATGACATTTATTTAATAAATAAAACATTCAATAGTTGGAAAATTAAAATAAAACACTTTGGGACATACTTTTATTGGGGAAAAAAAAAAAAAAAAAACATCTAACATCGAGCCCAGACTCATCCATTCCAGACCACCAGAGGGCACCCTCCCCTGAATTCTAACCCACTTCCTCTATTACACTTCCTGCTTCCTGTCAAATCGCTATATAAAGGACATGAACGTGACCCTCAGTGTGAAGTCTTGCAGTTTGCCTGTTAAGTTCTCAGCTTTGCATTTTTGGATTGAGTCTCTGTGGTTTTTTGACCTGTTTTTTTGCCTTTGTCTAGTCCCTGTATTCTGATGTTATTCGTGATGTCTGGTGGTTTTGACCTCACCCTGTTTTCTGCCATTTTGGATTCAGCCTTGAATGTGTTCTTTGTTTTTAGCAATTTTTCAGCTAAGACCTGCCTGTTTTTACTCTGAATTTTGTCTCAATAAACCATGTGCATATGAATCCTTATTCTATGTCTCTGAGCCAGCTGTTACAAAATCAACTTCAGGACAGGAACAGTAACCCAGTTTCATGTCTGGCTGCGTCACACCACTACATTACTGATTATTTTCCTTTTATTCTATACTTAGTCCATCATTGCTGCATTGTATAAATCCAATAAATCAGCACCATCAGAACATAATAGCATAATAGAACCTAAACATTTTAAATTATCTCTCTCTTCTCCTGAGCAGAAATTCAGCTCTGAGCTCCATCTGAAATCCACTTAAACTCCATCATGGTTATGTGATCCATTTTTAGGTACAGGTGCAATGAGCACAAAGTATTGGATTAAAAATACAAAGACAAGAGTGGCATCTGGAATAGAAGCAGAATTTCAGGCAAGTCTCCGTGTCTCTGGATCTTTCTGCATCTTTCCCTTGCTCCTTACACTGACCTGTTTTAAAGACTCAGTGATCAGTTCCTAAAGGAACACAGCTGCTTCAGTAAATCAAACCTGAGAGTGTCTCAGGGGAAAAGTCAACTGTGTCTTTGGACTGAAATGAAATAAAAATGGAAAAATGGGATTTTATATAGTGTATCCTTTAAATCCATAAATGACTATACAACATTATTGCTATATTACATAATGTCATATGGACAAAATATAAATAAACTCCAAACACAAACCTATATATAAATATTAGTGGAAGGTTTTGGAATGGGTTATTATCTAGATGATATAATAGCTGATAAGGGTCTCCAGGACCTAAATAGGTTATGAGGAACAAAACAATAAATGAGAAAGCAAATAAATAAATAAATAAATAAAAATAGTGGTCCTTACTTTCTCACACATTCTAATTAAATTCTGACATCCTCGGCGCAAATACACAATTTTAATACAACTGCAATTATAATAGCTTATTATTTTTTTTTTTTAGATGTAGCTTTGTGGTGCATTGCCTAGGGTTGCTCAAGTTAAATTTCCAATTGTCTTGTGTAACAACAAAACAGGTAAAAAAAAAAAAATCAGCTGTAATTTTACCATTTTAGCTGCCAAAAAAGCATTCTATCCCACAAGGCATACCACAAAGAGAAACTGTTAACAGCTAACAGTTATCATGTTGTATCAGTTTCCACCAAAAAGGGCAGCTGATTCTCAGAAAATGAACTGAGAGGTTAGATCATGGGATAATAGTCAGCAAGTAGTTATGTTAGATGGGTTTTAGTGGTGAAATGGCTAAAACGAGTGTTGTGTTTGTAGTTTTGGGATTATCCAACCTTATCTCCAGCTGAACTAGAGCGGAATCACTGGCAGACGTAGAGCCAGACTGGTTTGATTTGACTCCTGGCTAGCTATTAGCCTGTACACTAACCTCATTTTTCAAGAATTAGCTGCTCCTTAGGGTCAAAACAAGGCGCAGAACTACATCTCCCATCAGCCACTGCACACCACCTGATCACGACGCTCACGTCACATGACTGCTTTGTACCTGATTCATGTTTGTTAATTAGCACTAGTATTTAGATCACATCTTGTACAGCACTCGGTGTCTAGCTTTTGGGTTTCTGCTGTTGATATCTTTGTACCTTGTTCATGTCATGTTCATGTTGTTGCCCTGCTTTGCTATCCTCGTTTGGTTTCTTGCTCTTTGTGTTTCGTGTGTTTTCACTTACAATAAACCAAAATCTGCACTTGTATCTGCCTCCTCCACAATCCCTGACACATGCTAATAATGTTCTTATTAAGGGAAGGAGAAAAAAGCCTGCGTCTTTTGGTTTAAGTTGGAATAACATGCCAGGTGTTAGCAAATTACCTCCCAATATTTTTTTCCACAACCTTCACTCCTCCGGCTGACTCGAGAGAAAAAAGGGGCAGGGATTTTGTTTGACAATTAAAATAGTAGAATTCTTTCCTCCTAGAAATTATACTTTCAACTTTTTTTTGTTATATTACACTAGGCAGAAAAAATAAAGTGGAAATTTGACTCAGTAACACACTTTTTTTTAACCTTACCCTTTAGATCATCCACAGTTCTCAGTAGTTTTGTTTGTGCTCTATAATTTTCACAGCTGCTTCAAACCAGATTTGAACCCATCATTACGTCTTCATCTCTGAGTCAGATTTTTATATTTTTACCTATGCTAGATGATTTTGAAAAGACTCCTGATCATGATCTCCTCCCAGAAGTGAACTTCTCAGTAGTGATACTCCTACAAACTCTCTCAGACTTGTTTTTATGATGTTGCTTCAGAAGAAAAGATATCACCGAACTCACATCTTTATCTGTTTCTGCATCTTGACATCTTTTTCTTGTCATCTGCCCCCACTGGGTGTTTACTTTCCATCAGTCTGTCTCCATACCATCACCCCCCCCCCCCCCCCCCCCCCCCCCCCCCCCCCCCCCCCCCCCCCCCCCCCACACACAAACACACACACGCAGATAATTGATGTCATTCTGTCATGTTGTCATACTTTCTCCAGCGTGATATATCACAGTGCCGGTTAAACACACACAACCCTGTCATCACAAAACGACAGAGCTCCACAAATCAAACAGAAATGTCACTCGGACTTCAATAAGCTCAGCTTGTTCTGTATTTCTTACAGGATTCATTAGATCACAAAAAAAAATATTACTCATTTAAAAATATATTTTCCTCTATTTCCTCCTGTGCGTATCTTAACACAACAACGATCTGAGACGATGAATACCAACACACATCTTTTCTATTTGAACCCTCCTGTCTTTTATGGGATCTTCTGTCCACAATTTGCTTTTTATTATTTTCCATTATATATTTTGTCTCCTTTGATAACAATACACTTTTTTTCTGACACTTAGCCACTAATTTTATATTCTCAACTCAGAGCCGAAACATCATTGTTCAGGTGTGTAACAATGCAATGCATCATGGGATCATTTTTCTCTAATTCCATTTTTGTGTTGCGTTACAGAGCCTCATCTCTCTGAGTTGTGTTTGATTTATTAGAGCAGGTCACTCAGATTCTGATAGAGGAGTAATAAATAAATGTTTTCCGCTATTCCGCGTTCTCTTGGGAAACCTAAACATGGCCATAAACTGTTTTTCTTGTCCTTGTTTTTATTAAGTGTCTTGCCAATGAGCCATAAAAGAGAAATTTGTTATGAAAGCAAAGCTGTTACAGTGCTGGTGATGGATCGTTCCATTCTGTGCACCTTTAGACAAGAATAAATGAGCTGCTCTGAGGTACAAATATGTTTAAAAAGCAGAAAATGTCAGAGAAAGAGCAGATTACAAACATGGCACACTGAAGCGTGAAATATTAAACTAGTTATTAGAAGTTTTATAGCATTGTTATACTGGTCGCATTACATTTACATTAGCGGTTTGTAAAAATGTGCTTTTGAAACACCACTTTAAGTGGACTGTTAAAATTTATACCACATTACTGTTGAATGCTCAAATCTGTTTGGTCAGAATTATATTTCAGATTCATTTTCTATAACCACAGCTCTGACAGTAGTGCAGCTGCAAATCACAGGTTTATATTAATGCACTCATTTTAATATGTCATTGTTTCTATAGTAACAGCTTATTCGCAGAGACTTCTATGACAGACGCTCCATATAAACTGATTTAAAAAACGTGTGAAATTATAGATATAGTGTATTTTTCAGTAAGCATACATTTATTTAGCATTTTTGAAAGGAGTCTCCAGTGTCAGCACTTTGTAACAGTCAGAGGCAAAGCTGCATCTTTAAGGTTTCCAAAACAGGAAAGTCTTCAGGAAGAAAGACTTTGTGCTTACTTGGTAACAAGACAAATTTTTTTTTTTGTCTACACAGCACCATGTCATTGATTATTTTCCTATAACAGCACGCCCTGTCATTTTTTATTCCATACATATTGCAATATATTGAAATTGAGTTGTAATTTCTATATGGACAATCAGACGTATTAAAAACCAACAGTGAAAACGTAATCATAGATCGTTTTTTAGTAGATTAGTGGCAGCTTCAGCAGTAGCGCATCAGAATAGAAGTGAAGTTGTTTGTCTTGTTAAATGATCCCAGTCTTACACATTCCAAAAACAAAACAAATCTCTCTCACTAAAGGCTTAAATCGTCCCCTGTGCAAAAGCAGCCCCAATTAAACAAATCTCCAAACCAATTAATGTTGGTCAAGTACCCGTGACAAACCTCCTGCTTCTGGTTCCCTCTTGGACAATTCAATGTAGACACCCTACTGGCAGGTTAATGATGGTTGTTGAAGTTTAGTAGATAATCTATGCATATTCTATAGAACATTAACCTGTACTTTTATTTTTCTTTCTCTGTATTTGGTCTGTCCAGTTTATAGCTCTTGATGTTAAGTTGATCATGTATATCAACTCATCCCTGGTCCAATCTCAATTTCAAATTTAATTCATGTTGATCTATTTTAATGGACTGTATAACATTGCTAAAAGGTAACTTTTGTGTCCATCTGTTGTGTGTTAGGGTTTCAGGTTCTGTCCTGAGCTTGGGGTACTGTCTGCCTGGAGTCTCACATTCTCACCATTTCATCTAGGTTCTCCGTTTTCCTCCCACTGTCCAAAAAGCTTTAAATGACTCCTAGGTGTGAGTGAGCGTGTGAATGTGTGCATTATGGTGCCCTGTGATGGATTGGTGTCCCATCCAGGGTGTATTCCCATTTACGCTCTTCATCATCTAAACACACATTACACTAATTTGTGATATTTGTGATATAAGGATCAGAACTGAAGTTGAAGTTTTAACACAGATGCTGCTTTTTCTTGTGACTTTTCCCACCATAATTACTGAAATCAGGAAAAATACTGTAAATCCTGTGTTCAGATTAATGCTGCAGTAAGAGCATCAGTGTCCACTAGGACTTCATTAAGTCTGTGTGTCAAATGAGTCTCTCTCTCTCTCTCTCTCTCCCCGTGTAGAGCTGCAAATTCATTTTGTGTCCATTGGTTTCATATCATATAAAATCCATGGTGTTGAGTGACTTCTGCTGTCTCATCACAGCTCATTTACACTGTATATGTTACACGATATGTGTATAATATTGTAACTGAATTAACCTTAAATACTCAGTAAATCTGGGATAATTAGTGGGTCTCAAGAGCTTTTTTAGCAGTGTCAACTAATTAGAGCTGGTGTTTTCTGTTTTCTGTGCAGTTAAATGTAGACTCAAGAGATCAATTTGTAAAAAGTTTCCCATGATAACGTTTATGAACTACTTTTTATTTCTAAAGCACATTAATGAACTATACTGAGCTGGTCTTCCTATAGTGCTTAGACAAACAGTGTAAAACAAAATGCAAAACCATTTGATTTGATTAGATTTTTTTTTTAGTTTATTGTCTTGTTTGTTTGTTTGTTTGGTGCGTTCAAAGATCGTAATGTGCTTACTACAAATTATCCATGTCATAAAATGATTGTCACTATCATAATTACTATGCTTATCATGATTGCCTTTGCTTTGTAAACTGCAGTAATGTTTGCCCAGAGCTCAAATGACTGTGTTTACAATCTTCATTGAACCGCTTTGCTCTAATATGGACTGATCCGCTGTTTTGGGTTTCCTTCTTTCTGCTTCACCATGACAACAGCCATAGCCGAACGCTAATCAAATGCTAAATGGCATTGCATTTGCATGGCAGACTGAATCACAGCCATAAATTCAGTCAGCAGTTACTGTCCTCAAGCAATTAGCACTAATTACCCAAACTATAGAGCTGAACCCTGAGGAATTTCACTGCCACATTATAAGAGAAACTAATGGAAATTTTCGCTATTGATACCACTATAATGAGTAGTAATGAATCACTGCAATTCTGCAAAGTATTTGGTTTAGTTGCATACCAACTCCACAGAAATACACACTATTGTCCATGGTAGACGTGACAACTCCATGGTTTTAAAACTCCATACAGGGTGAACAAGAAACAATTGAATGCATTACCACTAATGTTGTTTTAGTTAATCATATCTCAAAACATAACACTTAATTTTATGTAGTTTATGTGTATAATCTAAGAATTCAAAAATTTGTATAATTTGATTTCCAGTCCAATGTGTTGTTTATGTATTTCCTTTATAGGTGTTAAATTGCTAACATATTTTTCTCCATTTGCAGCTTGTTAAATTGATCGTGTTTGGAGAATGTGACTACAGTGCCATGAGAACCAATTCCAGGGTTATTTTAGGTTAGACAAAAGCATGTTTGATGTCTTTATGTTTATATTAAATAGCTCTAGATATTGAGACGTGGAAATAATTAGCTGCTCCTGCATTGAAACTAGCAAATCGTGTCTTTCCTACACTACATGAATGCTCATCTTATTGGTTGCACTGCATAAACTGGGCCACAGTCGAATTTGAGTGAACTTTGAGTGCAGCACCAAGGCATCAAATCCAAGCAGAGTGCACCGCCCAAAGCGGCTCTCTACGTAGGGAAACAATGGAATTGCCTGAGCAAAGAGGTTTTGCTGTTGATCATCTGTACCACACTGCAGAAATTGTTCAGCAATGGTTTGAGGAACATGACAAAAAGATCAAGGTGTTGACTTGGCCTCTAAATTCCCCAGATCTCAGACCAATCGAGCATCTGTGGGGTGTACTGGACAGACAAGCCCGATCCATGGAGACCCCACCTCGCAACTTACAGGACTCAAAGGATCTGCTGCTAACATCTTGGTGCCAGATACCACAGCACACCTTCAGAGGTCTTGTGGAGTCCATTCCTCGACGGTTCAGCACTGTTTTGGTGGCATAAGGAGGACCTATACAATATTAAATTAAATCTAAATTTCATAGTGCTACATATTTTCAAATCAAGAAATGTATCTGCTAGAAAATAAATATTAAGTCAAAATGTCAGTGGTGCTGACATTTTGGTGGTAGTATATGAATTATATATAGTAACCTCCATAATGTTTGGGACAAAGGCATAATTTTTTTTATATGAATGTGTAGTATTTCTGCTGTAGTTCTGTGTCCTGATCAAAGGCTTTCCAGTGGTGTTGATGTTTCATTAAAAAAATTTGTACTGCAAGCCATTTTCTCTTATTGACAATTAACTAACTGTCTAAACTCAGGTAATACAATAATAATGTTGTCTCAAGGACAGAAAATATCTAATTATGTACACTTCTACCTCCTCACTTTAGTAAACAGTGGTGTGGATTAACAGGTTAAAGTGAGAATAACTGCTTTCCATCCTGCCTTGTTCAGTTGGCGCAGAGGAACCAAACAGAACCCCATCACACAGCCTGTCCTCCATAATTACTGAGAATGCTGACAACACACACTCTTTTCAAACACACTCATTACTAACCCTATGTTTACACTCCCCAGTAATGGAGTTTTCAGTCTGGAATTCATCAAGCAAAACATGGAACAAAGCAACGGCAAAGCCACTGAAAAGGTCTGGAAATGAAAATCTATTACAAACAAGAACAAAAAACATTGTAAGTGTGCTTTAATTTGAAATTTGAATTCAATTACTGAGACCAAAAGCACAGCCAAAGTCACTACACGCTAATATTCCTGCTCTGACTTCTTATATTAGTTTTAATTAACAAGGCGGTTTTGTTTGGAACTGTTGATTAACTGATAATTTATTGTGCTGCATTAATTAATAGCAGCTGGTTTTGTTCAGGAGAAATGAATGGAAATGAGTGAGTCCTGAGGAAATAGGAGATCAATAAAGCCCTGCCCTTGAGCCATGCATGTTATGGAACAAAGCCTTCCTTAGCACAAGCTCTGTCAATATAATATGATTGATCAGGTAGCCAATTACTCCCTACACCATCCTCATTTTTACATGAGCCCTCGCAGAGTGCTGTGCGATTCAGAATCTTTACTAAAGGAGTCCAGCATTTCCTTTCTTTCAGCAGAATCAGGTAGAAAAACCAATAAAGGCTTTATATTACAAAGCTGTTTTTTTATTATCAAATTTTCTTCTCTAATGGCCATCTGTGAAATGTCAATATGGTGTAAATAAGGAACTGTAAAATGTGATTTTACTACAAATGGCAATGAATGACCCTTAATATTGATATAAATGTTATCCACAAAGCACTGTGTGGCTTTAAGTAGAGCTTTAAGAGTGGCCAGCTGTATTGGCATAAAGAACTGCATGGCCACATTGGAGCCATTTTTAAAATGTCAACATTCCTGGTACTTCTGTTGTTATTTTCTTTCTCAAAAACAGTTCTTACTTCATGTGTAGTTATACTCGTATAAGCTACATACCATCTCCAGCATCATCAGCTGAATGATTGAGTTGGTTGATTGGAGAGTATGAGGTCACTTCAGTTAGCTCTCTCTCTGTCATAAGTCTCTACAGCATTAAAAATTTCATTACGACACCATAAATATGCTACATGATGGCTAATTAATTACCACTTAGCTTAAATAAATTACCACTTTGATGAATGTAGTTGTGAGATGTGTTGGCGAAGGCAGGTACTGGATTTTTGATGAGGTGAGATTGTGTTTGGATTGCTGAACAGATACTGGGATTAAGAAAAATGACCAGGTGATCTTAAGAATATCAGCATGTTTTTCTACTGCAAGTGAAAAATAACATTTATTTATGACACCAGAGCACTTCAGCTTTCATTTTCTTCAGCCTGCTACCTAATGACCCTAATGTTACTTCCTTTAAGCATTGGAAATTATTTTCTGTTTTTCCCCTTCCCGGCTTTTGCGAAATATTTTTTCTATCTGTTTTTGTAGAATTTTTTGCAATGCCTCTTTACTTCTCTTTTCGAACTATACATGGATTGTTAACAGATAATCCATGCCTATTGGACAAAAGCCACAATAAAGGTAGAGCAAAAAAAAGAATCCCTAAAATAAACTGTCACGGTATGTCCTTAGCTTTGTCATCAAGATTTCTTTGCAGAAGTCCTTTTTTGTGCCGTACTATTATATTTTCTGTCATTATGACAACTAGCTAATATCCAAAGTTTGTAACCGTCCCACTGTCAAAACCAATAAACACAAGCTAAATCTGACCAGCGTACAACTAAGCAAATCATAGCACCATTGTTAATGCAGTCTTGATCATGGACTGAAAATGTAATTATTTATTCATAGGTTTTAATTCATTTGGGGCCCCAGGTTGTGCATAAGTCCGACCATGCATACACACATACATATTTGTCTTACTAACTTTGCTATTTGTAAAATTGTGTATAAATATTTGCATAAGCCAACAGAACAAAAATTTACAAAGGTTTCAGAAATGCTGATTGTCTTCATATTCACATGTGTATGTTCATCACCTGTAAAGTACAATGCCTGTTCCTGACACAGCTCATTTGCATGTAGTGACACCCACAAAACTCCATAAAAGGTCAAGTGCACAGACAGCTGGGAGCACGAAATGAAGCTGGAGGGTAAAGACTGAAAAGGCTGAAGTTATTTTGACTCACTTCTCTGTCAATAAAAATATTTAATAATATATAATATAATATAATATAATAATAATAAGTAAGCACTCAATCTCCTGTCAGCTCAGGCATTTGTTTATGGCAAATTATATGATTTGAAATCGATCAAGTCAAGGTTTACATTAGTCAGTCTTCTTATGTGTAAATTTGCACACACTAGTAGGATATGAAAGTTTTTCCAAATTTACAGGATTCTCAAAAATACCAAATTTCTTGTGTAAAGGTGCATACAAATGATTTAGGAATAAACATATCATATCCAGCTTGATAAATGAGGCCCCTTGTGAGGACCTTTCATCGACATAATTATTAATGCAGCTGATTAATGCTATTCCTACACCTAAATCTTATCATAACCTTGGGTGAACCCTTTGGGCTTTTACTTTTTTTTTTTTTTTTTTTTTTAATAATAAAAACCAAGATCATAAGACGTATTACATGAAATCATCATTCAAACCTTATTAGGATTTCTCTAAAGTTAGTTTGAACTTTATTACATTGCTTGAGTTACTAAGAATTTTGTAATATTCTCTGTATTCTCTCTCTGTACCAGTACACCAAGACAGATTCCTTGTACGTGTAAACCCACGGTACTTGGCAATAAAGGTGAATCTGATTCTGAGAATTCTGCTAATATAGTTCATTTTGTCATGATGGTGTACATGTTAAAATTCTGGGGAAAAAAAAACAAAAAAAGAAAACGTCTGTTAAAAGCCCCCCCC
>CM040456.1:4142926-4197810 GCA_022758105.1 Pangasianodon gigas | reverse complement strand
TGTTTTAGAGTTAGATAGACTGGTTGAGAGTCAGATAGACTGCTGTTTGAGAGTCAGATAGACTGCTGTTTGAGAGTAAGACTTCTGTTTGAGAGTCAGATAGACTGCTGTTTGAGAGTCAGATAGACTGTTTGAGAGTCAGATAGACTGCTTTAGGGTCAGATAGACTGCTGGTTGAGAGTCAGATAGACTGGTTGAGAGTCAGATAGACTGCTGTTTGAGAGTCAGATAGACTGCTGTTTGAGAGTCAGACTTCTGTTTGAGAGTCAGATAGACTGCTGTTTGAGAGTCAGATAGACTGCTGTTTGAGAGTCAGATAGACTGCTGTTTGAGAGTCAGACTGCTGTTTGAGATTCAGATAGACTGCTGTTTGAGAGTCAGATAGACTGCTGTTTTAGAGTCAGATAGACTGCTGTTTGAGAGTCAGATAGACTGCTTTAGAGTCAGAGAGACTGGTTGAGAGTCAGATAGACTGCTGTTTGAGAGTCAGCTACTGAAAAGAATCCAAGAGGTGACTATGTACAGTGTATGTAATAGACTCATACACCTTTATAGGTGTAGTTTAGACAGTATAAACTCATTTTCCATAATGTGCTTCAAGGTTATCCCAAAATTATCATCACAGATTTAACATGTGTGTATCTTTAACATGTTTGAAAAAGCAGTTATATGCTTTCTTCCTTTTCTGAATAGGGTGATGTTGCTGGAGAGCATAGTTATGCGCACTGGCATGACTTTCTTCTTGTGTGAATGAGATGGTGCTGTTTAAGGTGACTACTGCACTGTGAGCAGTGATATGGCCTTTAACCTGTGTGAATGCAGTAGTGACTTATAAGCAGCCAAATAAAAAGCTGTGGAGTTAGTAAGAGATGGAAATATTTGTCTGAGATGCCCAAAGCATAATTCATCATCTCTACCTTTATTAAAGCAGAACTACCAGCTGTAATACCCAGAGGCTAACTCTGCATTTAATTTGACCATAATTTAAAATAATTAAAAAGATAATGGAACATAAATACTTCACAAATAGCTCCCCTTGCACACAGAAAGTAAACAATTATGTTACCAGGCTGCTTAAGCCAACACTACCCTTAATATAAAACTAAAAACAGATAACTTACAAGTAAAGTCTTACCTTTTGTAAGAAAGCCAGTTGCTCCGTTCTCTGCTGCTTTGTTATAGAGCAGCGTCAATCAGCAGCTCCTGGGAATTAGCACCAAGGTGTGGAACAGAAATGACTTTAGGCAGTTTTATGTCTAAAATTAGTATTTTTTTCCAAGTATGCACACAGTAGCCTTCTTTCCACATGACTGAACTAAGAGTACAGACGGTTTTCTTTAAATACACCTG
Organism: Pangasianodon gigas; assembly: GCA_022758105.1. Taxonomy (NCBI): domain Eukaryota; kingdom Metazoa; phylum Chordata; class Actinopteri; order Siluriformes; family Pangasiidae; genus Pangasianodon; species Pangasianodon gigas. Next base: position 4,196,460 of record CM040456.1, on the reverse strand, counting down.
AGGACAAAGACACAGGATAATCCAATGACAGGGCATTTCACAGTCATTAGTCATCTAGTAGCACCTCATCATCTAAAACTGGGGTGTGGGAGCTGGACATCCAGGACCATTTAGTCAACTAAAGATATGCAAAGATGCCTGAGACTGGACTGATTGTTCACCTATTAAGAGAACTCCATATATCATATAAAAATAATGCTTGTTCCTCAGGGGACATGGGATGAACCCGCATGGTCCTTCAACTCTCTTTTCCCAACATTCTCAATAACAATTGTTCAGTACTGGTACCTGAAAGCCTAGAGCATTTCCTTTCTCTAGGTGCCTCAATGTAACATTCAGTTGCACATTATTACCTAAACCGCCTAATCCTTACAGCCTGTCATTATCAGCCTGCAGTTGCTGAACATGCTCAATTAATAACTGCAGCTCATCTACAGCACGCTCTTCAGACATGACGACCAAAACCAAACAAGAATAGAAATCTTTACAATTGTTTATATAATTGTACTTTCTGACTATATAGTATACATGTAGAGAAATGATTTATAATCATACTACCTGGCATCACCCAGATGAGGATGGGTTCCCTTTTGAGTCTGGCTCCTCTCAAGGTTTCTTCCTCATGTCACCTCGGGGAGTTTTTCCTTGCCATTCTCACCTCTGGCTTGCTCATTAGGGATAAAAAAAAAATTATATCCAGAATTGCTATATTTCTGTAAAGCTGCTTTGTGACAATGCCCATTGTTAAAAATGCTATACAAATAAAATCGAACTGATTTGAAATCTCACCAAAAAAAAAAAAAAAGAAGAAGAAGCTACAACATACTAATCTTTAACCTGTTGCTAGAGATAACCTATTGCCTCTAATCTTGAAACCCTACTTGCAGTGCCAGAAATTGTAGCAAGGGAAAGAAAACCAGCAGAACTATACTGTAGTTTGCCCTGACTGCAGCAGTACTGCTATTTCCATATATTCTATAAAAATAAAGGATGACATAACTCTTCAGCAGTCCTGTTCCTGAAATACCAGGTTTATAGAACCCAGACTGGGCATGCCAGGTACCTGGCAAGCACTGAATATCATTAAATAAAAATAAGACAGAAGCTAGTGTCTGAGAATAACAAAATTTTATTAACAATTCAAAAAAAAAAAAAAAAACAGATGGATTTTTTTATTAGAGGCAAGTAATTAATAAAAATAGGATACTCATCATTTTGTACTGTCTGCAATATCTTGCCTGGAGCTCACAGTTTTACTTAATGCATTTATGTCTTTGCTTATATATCCTTATCCGTGTTTGCTTCTTAATGTTTATGTAACAAAATGTAGCCTATCAGTCAAAAGTGTCAGAACTGACAATGTCACTATGTTATGTACGTATATGCACAAAAAAACTGCATTTAAAATTCAGCCAAGAGTCTAAAAGTGACTAAATACATATAACAGGCTCGTACTTTGTTCACGTATACTGTTTGGTTCCTCAACACTTTATCTGGTGTAAATTTATTTTCTATCATATGCTGCACAATTAGTATAAGACTGCCATTACAGATTCAACACTTGCACTTGTGCATCTTTACCCTGTTTAAAGACGTGAAACTCTTCCCCCTTTGTGAGGAGTGATACAGCGGTCCTCCTTTACGAATACACTGGTGTACTGAAACTCTTTTCATACTGTGTGCAGCGTTACAGTGTTACCCTGTGTGAATGCACTCGTGTTTTTTCAGCTCATATTTTCGGTTGAACTTCTTCCCACGTGTTGAACAGTGATATGGCTTCTCTCTTGTATGAAGCCGCTGATGTTGTTTAAGTTTAGGATTGTCAATAAAATTCTTGCCACACTAAGAGCAGTAATACGGCTTCTGTCCTGTGTGAATGCAGTAGTGACGTACAAGAACACTATTCTGAGTAAAACTCTTCCTACACTGTGAGCAGTGATATGGTGTCCCTCCTAAGTGAATGAACTTATGCGCTTTAAGAGTCGCCTGGTGTTTAAAACCTTTTCCACATTCTGAATGAATGAATGAATGAGGCATTTATATAGCGCTTTATTGTGTATTGCTGTACACCCAAAGCGCTTTACAATCATATGGGGGGGGGGTCTCTCCTCAACCACCACCAGTGTGCAGCATCCACCTGGATGATGCGACGGCAGCCACAGGACAACGGCGCCAGTGCGCTCACCACACACCAGCTACAGGTGGAGAGGAGAGAGAGAGTGATAGAGCCAATTCAGAGGAAGGGGATTATTAGGAGGCCATGATTGACAAGGACCAGTGGAGGGAATTTGGCCAGGACACCGGGGATACACCCCTACTCTTTACAAGAAGTGCCATGGGATTTTTAATGACCTCAGAGAGTCAGGACCTCGGTTTAACGTCTCATCCGAAAGACGGAGCATTCTGAGCATTGGTGTGGTTTATCTCCGATGTGAATGAGTTGATGTTGTTGGAAATTAATTTTTGAAGCAACACTCTTCCCACACTGTGCGCAGTGATATGGCTTCTCTCCTGAGTGAATGCGCTGGTGTCGTTTAAGATTACTCTGCACTGTAAAACTTTTTCCACACTCTAAACATGTATATAGTTTCTCTCCAGTGTGAATGCGCTGGTGTACTTTAAGATTAGTCAGCTCTGTAAAACCTGTTGCAGTGCAGTGAGCAGTGATATGGCTTCTCCCCTGCATGAATGCGCTGGTGTACCTTAAGATTACTCTGCTGTGCAAAATCTTTACCACACTGTGAGCAGTGATATGGCTTCTCTCCTGTGTGAATGCGCTGGTGTGATTTAAGGTAACTCTGATATGAAAAGACTTTTTCACACTGATGTGGTTTTTTTTTTACTGTGTAAATACACTGATGTATTTGAAGATGAATCTTTTTAGAAAAATTCTTCTCACATTGTGAGCAGCTGTGAATTCTCTCCTTGCCCATTTCTTTATGACTCTGTCTACGTGGCCTGTTAGCATGAAGAGAAACAGATGATGACATCCCACTACATAGGAGAACAGATCATTTAAAATGCTTTGTTTAATTTTTTTCTAATAATATTCTCACTAGCAAGGGGGCTGAATCAAGAACATAACAAATAATAGTGATCAATGACACATATGCGTACTAATCCAAACAGATTTAGATGTAAATTTAGCCCATTCTCACTCCCAATGCTTCAAATATTAAAGCTTTCAGCATCACTGTATGCACACAGAAGGCCACCTTTAGCTTCACTGTGCTGATGAGGACAGTGATCTTGTGGTCATAAATGAAAACCCATTTTTTTTCTCTCTCCAATGCAAAAAATAAAATGCATTTACTTGCTTTGTCAAGCAGAAGCACAAAGCAATAATATAAACAGTAAAGCACAAACCTATGCTGAATGAAATTGCATAGCAAGCTGTATAAAATAGACTGCATTTGTGTCTAAACAGAGAAAATCTCCAGGCTAACACACCTCTGTGTTTACTTCCAAGGTTAGCTACACAGATGGGGATTCACCGACTAAGAGGAAAATGACAGATAATGACAAGTGCTGATTTTGTTTAGTAGCTGATGCTGTTTGTCTGATTACATCCATCCATCTATGCTCTGTACCACTTATCCTACACAGGGTCATGGGGAGCCTGGAGCCTATCCCAGGGGACTCTGGACACAGGGCAGGGGACACTCTGGACGGGGTGCCAACCCATCACAGGGCACAATTGCACACACACTCACATGCCCACTCACACACACTACAGACAATTTAGAGATGCCAGTCAACCTACAACGCATGTATTTGGACTGGGGGAGGAAACCGGAGTACCTCGTGGAAGCATGTGGAGAACATGCAAACTCTGCGTACGCAAGGCGGAGGCAGGAATCGAACCCCCAACCCTGGAGGTGTGAGGCAAATTAGATTTGTGACCAAATCATAACATTTAGAAAAAATGTCAGAATGCCAACAATTGCCATTGCAATTACAAAAAATGAAGTAAGTATGAGCCAGATTTGGCTCTATTCTAAGTCATGGATTAATCAGTTAAAGCATATAGGGAGACTCAACCCACCAGTCTGTAAGTTCTTTTGGCTACAGAAACAATAGAGAATTTCCATATTTTGAAAATGTCTGTGTTAACATGTACTGTAAATTGCAACCCCAACTGTGTTGAAGTAATCTGCATCCTCTGCCTGATACCAACTAGACTGGTGACCACCAACTTTGAATATAAAACTGGAAATAATATATGATATTAAGTAAGGAATATTATTCTCTTTCACTATTCTTTCTGTATTCATAGAAGTGGACCAACACTCTTACAGATTAACCTAGTGTAGTTAGAATGCAAAGCCAAAACTTTGGTAATTTTCTTATTCTTATAACAAATATTTTTTTCATTAGAACCTTCATTAAAGTAGAACTACCAGCTGTAACACCCAGAGGCTAAGCATGCATTTAATTTGACCATAATTTAAAAGTGTTTAAACAGAAAATAATAAATACTCTACAGGAATGTCCTGTTGTCCCCAGAAATTACATAATTGTGGTCCTGACTGTTTGAGCCCCAATTACTGTTAACATAAAACTACTGAACAAATAAGTTACACGTAAAAGCTTACCTTCTCTTAGAATGCCAGTTGGTCAGTTTTCGGTCCTGTTAAAGATCAGGGTCTGTCAGCAGCTCCTGGAAATTAGCACAAGTTGTGGAAGAGAAACCACTTTAGCCAGGTATTTTTAACCACGTATGCACACAGCATCCTTTTTTCCAAATGACTGAACTAAGATTACAGACTGTCTACACACTGCCATCTTTAAATACACCTGAAGACAAAGACACAAAATAATCCAACAACAGGAAATTTCACAGGTATTAACACCTCATTATCTGGGACTGGGGTGTGGGAGATTCACAGCTAGCCATTTAAAGATATGCAAAGTTGCCTGAGACTGGATGGATCGTTCGCCTATTAGGAAAACAGACAAGGAGAACTAAGATCTAGGTATTTACCAATGAACTACAGATTTATAGCAGTCACACAAAATGTTGCTATCTACTGATTCTGAATAAAACTAGTGTAGTTCATGTAGATAAGTGATGTTATTGCTACAGCTTTTATAAATGCTTAATATGCAAATATTTACTAATGGCCACTTTGAGTTTATATCAGATAGCAACAGTAATATGGACTCAAACTTGTAGTATACATGAATGCAGAAGGTTTTCATTATTATTCTTATAAAAAATATATTTAATAATTATACATAGAGGTAGGATAGATGTTTTTATACCTTCACATGACTACTTCTTTTCCAGACTTTTTGTTTTTAGAGTGCAGTGGGGGTGTTTCAGGTGTTAAGGCTAAGAGATGAATAGCTCACACTTTACATATGTTTTGTCAGGGCCATTATCCCTCATTTTTATGAGGGATAATTAAGCTTAAAAATCTAGCAGTAGGAAAGGTTGGTTGTTAAATTGTTTTGCCAAATAATCACCACCAAGATGAATGAATTTCAGTGATACCAACTGTTATGCGTTGCATTATTTTTTCTTAACTTGTGTGCATTTTCAGCAAATTAACAAGATACATGCTGTGGTCACCAACAGAGGAAAACAACAGAATTATATTTCAGTTTGCACTGAGTCACTGCCCTCTCTTCACTCATTATTCTCCAAAAATGTAAATCTTCAATGTTGCCCCCAAGATGCGACAGCCCAAACCTTTACTCAGTGGCGAGGAGTCTATGTATTGAAACAAAGACAAATGCCAGTATCTCATGTGTACAAAACTTTATCATCAATTGAAAGTGGAGAACAAAAAGATCGGAGAATCAAGAATCAAGCAGAATAGGATACTCAAGGATATTCAGCAATTGGGACTAATATGTGCAATACCTGTTAAAACTCATTAACATATAATTAATTTTCTATGATCTGCCTAAAGAAGAAAACCAATAGAAAGAAAAAAACACATACAAAAATACAAAATACAAATAAACAAAATAGAAAAATAACCAAAACTATTATAAAGGAACAACCCAAAGATGAAAAAAAAAAAACCAATGGTAGAAGGTAACACTTTACAATACTGTTAGTATCAGTAAGTATGTTATTATCTAAATCTTACATTTCTCCTGCAGAACTACTACTTAACTATAGCTCTAATTACCTATGACATCAACATTAATTCCCAATAACTAAGCCTTATCTCCCCCCTGGAGATCTACTACTTAATATAACTTAACCAATATAACCTAGATACCTCAGTGTCTAAAATGCAAATGTCTGTACGAGATATTATAAGTCTCCTCTGAGAGGAGACAATAACCTACAAGAGTGCAAGGCTGTACTGTAGCAATGAGTAACAAATATTCCCCATTTACATACTTTCAAAAGTGTTGTAAACAATTTGCTTTTAAATAACAAAAACTAACATTTCAGTAGTTAGTAATAGATTATCATGTTTAATACTATTACACCTCATCATTAACTACTGAAGAACAACACAATAACAGTTCGATCATTAGTAATGAGTTTCACTTTATTGATAAACTATTTTTTATCAATTGTAGAACTAACAAGTTAAAATGCAGTATATGCCAAAAGCATTCTTATGTGATTCATTCAAGCAAAATGGCCTCATTTTTATCTGCAGCAGGACTAAATATAATTTCTGACTTCACTTCTTCAAAACATCATCATATAAAAAATAATGCCTGTTCTTCAGGGGAGATCTGATGAACCCACATGGACCTCTGACTTTCTTCTGTTGAATACACAAGCTACTCGGACCAGTGGCACCAAGCGTGCATTAACGGTGCCAGTGTGGCTTGCTACAGCCTTAGTCACCGGGGAGGCCTGTATGGCTTTACTGTGTTAGGTAGACATGTCTGTGTGGTGTTAGGTGTAACAACAAATCCATATAGAGCCAGTGGCAGTGAGCATGGGTTCTGGTTGTGTTAGACATGTCTGATGTTGAAAGATCCGAAATACCCAATGACCCCAGGTTATGTCACTGTTGATGTATCCAAGTTGCATCATAAGGTGTATTATGTGAGCAGTGCTAAACTTTCTCTCCTGTGTGAATGCACTAATGGTTTTTTAGACTACGTTTTTGTGTGAAACTCTTCCCACACAGCGAGCAGTGATACGGCTTCTCTCCATTGTGAATGCGTTGGTGGTGTTGGAGATAAGCATTTGTGCTAAAACTCTTCCCACACTCTGAGCAGTGATATGGCTTCTTTCCTGTGTGAATGCGTTGGTGTTGTTGGAGATAAGCATTTGTGCTAAAACTCTTCCCACACACTGAGCAGTGATATGGCTTTGCTCCTGTGTGGATGCAGTAGTGACGTACAAATGCACTATTCTGAGTAAAACTCTTCCATTGTGAGCAGTGATATGATGTCTCTGCGGCGTGAATGAACTGGTGTGCTTTAAGACTACTCTTGCTATTATAACCTTTTCCACGTTGTGAGCACTGATGTGGTTTATCTTCAGTGTGAATGAGCTGATGTTGCCGGAAATTACTTAGTGCAGCAAAATTCTTCCCACAGTGTGAGCAGTGAAATGGCTTCTCTCCTGTGTGAATGTGCTGGCGTAATTTAAAACCATTCTGCAGTGTAACACTTTTTCCACACTGTAAACACTGATTTGGTTTTTCTCCAATGTGAACACGCTGGTACACTTTAAGACTACTTAGCTGTCTAAAACCTGTTCCACACTGTGAGCCGTGATATGGCTTCTCTCCTGTGTGAATGCGCTGGTGTACTTTGACTACTCTGCTGTGAAAAGACTTTACTACACCATGAGCACTGATGTGTTTTTTGTCCTGTGTAAATACACTTATGTATTTGAAGATGAATCTTTTTAGAAAAATTCTTCCCACACTGTAAGCAGTTGTGAATTCTCTCCTTGCCCATTTCTCAATGACTCTGTCTACATGGCCTGTTAACGTGAAGAGAATCAGGTAATGAAATCCCACTATATAGGAGAACAGATAGAAAAAATTATGTTAGAAAGTGCATTCAGTTGTATTGTTTACTTAATCATGTATTGTAATTATACTCATATTCATGTGGGATAAACCAAGAATATATTAAATGATAGTGCTCCATTACACACAATTATAATAATTAGAAGATATTAGATGCTTTACAGGAGCCTAAATATCAAGAATCTTTGCACAGCTTTCACAATCCTCGGCTTCTAAATTATTTACTGCTTTTAATACAAAATGAAATGAATGGCTGGGTGTCTTTAGCTCAAAAAGAGGAGCATTTTCACATTTGGTTTGGTATTTAATAGAAGTGGACCACTTACAGACTAACCAACGTAATGCAAAACCTACAGGAAAAACTTTCCACCAATTTTATTTCTTATTTTTATACCCAACAATTTTTGGTGACTAGTAAAGCTAGGGTAATATGGTGGAGTAAATAATCATTACAACTAAAAGTGGTATAAGCAGAATTGGACACATATGACTTGAAACTCATTCTAACAGGAAATACTAAATCTAAAAATCTAAAATACTTGCATAAGATAACAGAACATAAATATTTCACAAATATCTGCCCTACATGACTGTGATCCAGATTGCTTAAGCCAATGCTACTCTTAATATAAAACCAATAAACAGATAACTTACAAGTAAAATTTTACCTTTTGTAAGAAAGCCAGTTGCTCAGTTCTCTGCTTTTGTTATAGAGTAGCATCAATAGCTACTGGGAATTATCACCAAGGTGTGGAACAAAAACGACTGGCAGGTTAATATCTAAAGCAAGCTTTTTTTAATCCAAGTGTACACACATAAGCCCTCTTTCTAAATAACTGAACTAAGGCTACAGAGTGGCTTATTTAAATATACCTGAGGACAAAGACACAGGATAATCCAGTGACAGGGCATTTCACAGTCATTAGCCATCTATCAGTATCTCATCATCTGAGACTGGGGTGAGGGAGACTAGATGGACTGTTCCTCTATTAGAAATACAGCCAAGGAGAACTAAGAATAAGTAACAATGTTCTATTATATTTTTGAGCTTACAAGAACCTAGTATGCTATGCAATGTTTTCCTTTTAGCATCAAGGTTTTTGTTTCTGATTTCCAAGTCCTGTAGAAGAAACCTGATGGAGCCAGTCTGAAGGACAGTATATGAGTAACTCATATAACCCTGGCTTTACTCCTCCTTTGTTAGACTGATACGGTCATTTACCAATAAGATGTAGATCCTCCTTCTCTCCACAACTAAGTTCTTTTGCTAGAATTATGCAGTATATGAAGAAGTGATGTATTTGTGATTTTGATTACGTCTAAGAGACGAGTTTAAATCAAGCATGTCAATTGCTGCAAAATGGAGATCAAAATAAAGATTAATAAAAATAAAATCTATGTAAATTAAACAGATGGCTGAATTTCTCCCATTTATGCCAGAAACCTTTGCTTTACAGACACAGAAGCGCTGATGTGCAGTAACCGCATCCTCGCTAGGGTCTTCATTTAGGGCTGAAGGAGGAATGTAGGTAGCACAATCTCAGGCAGGGGAACACAATACTTCATAGCTGGGTTATGTAAAATGCAACAAGGCCTTTATTATATGGCTGACCTTTGTAGGGTGATAAAGTAATGTTCCTCTGGCTGCGTCCAGGCATATCCAGCAACCTTTCAACACCCCATTAGTGTACACTCACAAACTACATTCACACTGCATGCCTGTGAATGTACTTTATTTTACCATATCTCTTGAGCTGTTGAACACTCACAAGATTAGAGTGGCACATCACCATCACATATCTATCACACATATTAAGCATTATAATGTGATTAATATGATTAATTAATATAAGCATAGTAATGTATCAATGTCTGGGTAGCATGCATACCAGAAACGTTTCTCGCTCTAAACTGAAGCACTACAGTACTTCTAAAACTAAAATATGATCAACACACATCTCCATATCTTAATCACAATCTCAGATGTTAACCCAGTCTTACAAAGATGTAAGTTAGTAAAGCATCTTTCCATGACCAGTTCTGTCTCTGTCTGTCTCTCAGTGAGCTGTGCTGTGTGGCCTGTGGGCTGGTGCTCAGTAGCCCAGAACGCCTGGGCCACACACACCTCCTCCTGGTCCTCATGCTCGTCTCACTCCCACACCTGACCATTCTTGGCCAGAATCCACAACAGTAGGTGGTTAAAAAACCCTGCTTGACTGCAGTTTGTTCCCAAGTGAATGATGTACAGCTGATGTATTCAGGAACAAGATGGATGATGGAATGCAGCACACTAGGGAGTATACAGTTCATTGTAGCTTGCAACATACCAGATCATCCACTTATTTCTTTTTGAAATGTGCCAGTAGAAAGAAATGCAAAGATGGACAAAACTTGGACATGGACAGGAATGGCACAAGAATTTTTTGTTGGCCAAATTAATGCTGGCTCTAAAGTGTTGTACAATATTAAAAGAATATGCTCTGGTAAACGAAATTCCAATGGAACTTATGGGATTTATACCAAATGAATACCAAATGGATGAATACCAAATTTTTTGTGTAAATGCTCATACCAATGATTTGAGAAATAATATGTTCATATTGAGCTTGACAAATGAGGCCCATTGTTTGGTATGGAAAGACTTGTGACCTACACTCAAGAAGAAATTTCTGTCCTGGGGTGTCTGAAAGCAAAAGTATGTGTGGGAAACTCCTCTGCAGTTGCCACACTCTTTGTGGTGAAAAAAGGGACTGCTTTACTAGGCATGGACTTGATTACTGCCTTGCAGCTTTTTATTAGTAAAGATGCTGAGCTCACTTACACCTCATTTTCACCTACTCCAGTGATGTCCACAGATGCTGCTTCACTCCAAATTATTGCTGCCACTGACACAGGGTGTACCAAGAACTTTATACACAAGGTGAAAATTGACCTAACAGTTAAGCCTGTTCACCAAAACCTACATGACTGCCCTTTGCCCTTAGGTCTGCTGTCTCTGCTGAATTGGGCCACCTGCTGAAGGCAGGTGTCTTTGAAAAAAATTATGCTTCCCCCTGGGTGTCTCCTACTGTGGTCACAGAAAGAAACATGGAGGCACATGAATGTGTACTGACCTCTGTGAGCCAAACAAAGTCATTGTCATTGACTGTTATCCACTGCCACATGTGAATGAGCCACTATCAAGTCTATGAGGTGCTAAAGTATTTTCCACCATCGATTTAGCAAACACATACTACCAGCTGCCATTACATGAAGATAGCATTACAGATATTACAGCTTTCATAACACAGGGTGGGCTTTTGCGATTTTGTAGGGTTCCTTACAGGTTGGGTTCTGTACCTTCTGCCTTTCAAAGGATGAATGTAACTGTCTTGCAAGGTGTCCCCAACATCCAGATCTACTTTGATGACCTCACTGTATATGGTGCCACTACTGAGGAGCATGACCAGACCCTGTGTAAAGTTCTGCTAAAGTTGAGAGAAGCTGAGTTAGTACTGAATGGTGACAAGTGCCACTTCAGAAAATCATCACTGTGCTACCTAGGACATGTTATTACTGCTGACAGTATTCTCCCTGACAAAGAACACTTGGATGCCACCTGGAAGGGATCTCCATCTGATGCTGTGGTTGTGAAGATCTCCAGAAGGGATCTCCATCAGATGTTCCTTTCTGGTTTTACTGTCCTGATATTCTAAATTCCTTTCCAATTTTGCAACCACTGTGGTTTCCATTTGTGAGCATGCTAAAGACAAAGACAAATTTATATGGACTGCTGCTTAGAAAAGTTTTGAGAAAGTAAAGGAGCTCAGTGAGTAGCCCTGTACTTACACTCTATGACCCTGCTTTCTGTTCAGTGATTTCTGCAGATTATGAACTGGGTGCTGTGCTGGCTCAGATACACACAGATGGAACTGTCAGATCAGTTGCCTTTCCTTCTTGAATTTTCACTGCATCGGAACAAGTGTAGTTTGTGTTTGAAAAAGAGGCAATAGCCTGTGTGTGGGCTGCTGAGGAATGGCTGACATACTTATGGGTTTTTACCATCAACTGACCATCAAGCATTCACAACATCACTTACCACAAAAGGGATGGGACAGCTGGCAAGCGAATTGCTTGTGGGTAAGCATGCCTACTGTTTTTTGATTATGATGAAGTATGTTGCCCAGGCACTGAAAATATTGTGCTGATTGCCTTTCGTGTCTTTCTCTGCCTGAACATGCCGACTCCTCTAGTGAACCTGAACTAGTGGCACAGATTTCCTTCACACTGCACTCCTTGCCAGTCAATGACTTTGAAGCTCTACCTGCCCTGAAATGGAAGCTCTTCATTAACAGATTAGTCACGGGTGGCAATCATCCATCAAGAATGCAAGTCTGGTCTTGACCCTCATACTATAGATGAAGTAAGAGATGAACTCTCAGGTAAGGACAGTTTTCTTCAGAGGGGCATGACTTATGGTTACTACCTTCCTATGTCACACTGTCATTACACTGGCTCATGAAGGTCACCAGGGGATTGTGCACATAAATCACAGACTGCTAGACCTTTACTGGTGGCCATGAATAGACTCGCAAGTTTAGACTGCTATTTCATCCTGTATTTCTTGCCAGTGTATTGATAAACAGCTTACAACTGCCCTGCTCTTCTGCTGCCAGTACAAATGATAGAGCATGGAAGAAAGTAGGCCTTGACATTGTCGGTTCTTTTGCCACAGCCCTTCCTACATGTCAGTATGCTAATAGGCCCCAACACCTTCCTATTGGGTAATGTTAAATGTGGAACATAACTCACCTAGCCCATTAGTCCTTCAAACTTGAGGATGTACTGACATACAACACGCCACTACACACAATTCTCATGCAGGCACTAGAAACAAATCTAACTGGCACAAGGACAATGTAGTTTACTGAAAACTCTGTTTTGTTACTGCACTAGTTTAAATGCAAACTACCACTCTACTGTGAGAGTAAGACTTAAGTTAAAGCAAGTTAAAATGTGATAGTTACAGTCACTCTTAAGGAACTGGTTCTTTTTAGTGAGATGTGTTTAGAAAATTAACTTATTTACTTTTTTATTATTTTATTTTTTGCTCTGTCATTAATGAACTGACACAGTGCTATCCTCTGAGCATTATTTAAAGAGAATAGCATTCCACTTCATTCATTTGAGTCTTTAACATAGGTTGCTTTCACCCTCAGCAGCAGCAAGTCATCCTCAGGTGAAGGAGGCTCCAAGCAGAAGTAGAGCAAGCAGAGACTCTGGCAATAGTAGCTATGACAGGATAACTAAAAGGCAGAGCCAAGAAGGCCACATGGGCATAAGAGTACCCTGGGGCATAAAGTGTCCAGCCACTCCACTGTCAAAAACCTGAGTTAAAGTGTATGATTGGGTGGGGTGCGTCCAAACATGATAGTTTTCCAGAACTCTCTATTCCTGTGATACCTCCAGATCTGTACCTTAAATAAAATAAAAGCTATTTACAAAAGGCTTGACAAAACTAATAAGTTTTCAGCCTAGACTTAAAGATTAAGACTATGTCTGAATTCTGAACACTAATTGGAAGGCTGTTCCACAACTGTGCTTTTTTTTTTGTAAGAAAAAGCTCAGTCCCCTGTTGCAGTCTTAATTGTTCTAGGTACTAATAAAGAGCCTGCACATTTTGATCGAAGCAGGTGTGGTGGATCATAAAAGACCAAAAGTCCTCTCAGGTTCGAGACCATTCAGTGCTTTCTAAGTCAAGAGTAGTGTTTTATATTCAATGCGTGTGCAGTATAAATAATATAGGGATGATGTGATCAAATCTTTAGGTTCTAGTAAGGACTCTGCTGCATTCTGGACTAATTGGAGTTTGTTAGGTGCATCCAGAACACTGCATTACAATAGTCTAAACTAGAGTTAATGAATCCATGAACAAGGATTTGATCAAGGGTTTGATTGGGATACCTAAGGGATTTAGGTATGTAAATAGTGCTGAGGGAGAAACTGATTGCTTCTGGTAGTATCTGTTTGAGGAAACATGTAGATAAGGGATATAGTACACAAATTGATGATTTGAAGACTTTAAGTTAATGCTCTCAATTTTTTGTCTAACATTTTCAATTTTGTCTTTGAAAAGGTCATTGCTATTACATACTGGTGGAATTTGTGCTTCTCTGATGGTCTTATTCTTAGTAAACTTTGATAATGTAATGAACAAGAATCTGGGATTGTTTTTGTTATCTTCTATTAAGGTGGAGGAATATGCTGATCTAGCAGTACTAAGATCCTTTCTATAATTAAAAAGGCTGTTCTCCCATGCAATTTGGAATACTAAAAATTCAGTTTGATGCCATTTACATTGTAACTTTTCTGTAGTCTGTTTTAAGCTGTATGTGTGATCATTATACTAGGGTGCTATTTTTTTCTCCCTAATTATTTTTCATTTAAGTGGGGCATTATCTAGAGTGTAGCGGAACGTTGACACTAAGCATTCATTCACCTGATTGAGTTCTATGGGGTCAGATGATGATGAAGTTGACAACCCTGAGAAATGAAATGACAACCGTGGGAGAGAAAGTGCTAAAACAATGATGTTAGTTACTAAAACCAATCAAAGATGCTAGTTACTAAAACAAACTTTCTGAGTATTTCTACATTTTTTTTAAATTGGAAACTGAGTGATGACTCAAGGCAACTAGCACACAGTCAGTACAGCCTCTTGGTCTGCTCCCTGGCCCCAGCTCTGGATTGTCAATGATTAACTAAGCCCGAGGTTCAGAGACTATGAGATATGTTATAAGCAATAAGAACTGCACCTTCCTGAGTGGGATGGAAGGCCAGCGCTGCCTTCAAAATTACACCAATTGTCTATAAAGCCCACATTGTTTTTGGGGCAGCACCTGAACACCTAACAGTCCGGTGAACATAACCTTCTGTAAGCTACATTGCCACGTCACACTGGAATGGGGCCAAAGCATATTATGGCATCAGACCTCATCTTTGCTAATTCATACACCTCTACAATGTTAGCCTTAGTAAGCTGATGAAGGTGTATATCGTTAGCCCCTACATAAATAACTATCTTTGAAATCCTATACAATCCTAAGATCAAAAGATTACCTGCAATGTCCAGCACCATGTCTCCACGTATACAGCT
This sequence comes from Pangasianodon gigas, assembly GCA_022758105.1. Taxonomy (NCBI): domain Eukaryota; kingdom Metazoa; phylum Chordata; class Actinopteri; order Siluriformes; family Pangasiidae; genus Pangasianodon; species Pangasianodon gigas. The sequence continues at coordinate 4,181,358 of CM040456.1, read as the reverse complement.
TACTAAAGCTGCTCCTGCCCCTAAAGACCTAGCCAATTTCATGTGCCATAAAATAGAGTCCCTTAAAACCAGAGCTCTTTCTCCAGACTTCTGAGTGGGTGCCTCACTGAGCAAACCTGTTTGACATGTGAAGTGGAGACAAGTGGTGCTCCTGTGGCAAGCCTTAGCGTTAGCTTTGGCTTTGCAATTATGCTGCCAAGTCATCACCCATTTGCCATGCTGTGAGGGGCAAAACTCAAAAACACAAAAAAGTTCTTTTAAAAAATGAAGATGTTACGAAAAAGAAAAGACAAACTACAATGAAAAATGAAAACATAGAAATTAGTAACCATAAAAAGCTTAGCTTGAAGGCCAACTCAGGTGAAAATCTTCCAATAAATGGTTCGAAAGCAGGAACTACTTCGCACTCAAACTCAAATGAACACAAGCTCTCCTGACAGGGAGGCGAAGGGTCATCTCAATATCTAACACATAGACCCATAAGGCCAAGCACCTCTCTGTTGAGGCACACCCCTGGTTCAGTAAACAGGTCAGTCTGGGTGATGAGTGATGGATCTAGATTGTCCTCTGTAGTAACACAGTACCTTTCCTCAGGATAGTACCCTTCTTACAGCATGCATAAACCCTGTCTCTTTGAATCAAGTAGGTGTTGGAAAAGGGAGACTTGTCTATTCTCAAGGTCCAGAGAAAGAGGTGGTTCAAATGTCTGACCTTTTGCTGGAGAGAATGACGATTTGAGCAATGGGTCATGGGAAGTTGGTGATACTTTATATACTATATGGCCAAAAGTATGTGAACACCTAACCATACCCATTTGTGCTTGCTGAACATCCAATTGGAAAGTAGGTCCCCCTTTGCTGTTATAACAGCCTCCACTCTTTTACAAAGGCTTTCCACTATATTTTGGAATGTGGCAGTGGGAATGAATTTCTGCTCATTCAGCTACAAGAGCATTAGTGAGGTCAGGCACATATATCGGGTGAGAAGGCTTGGTACACAGTCTGTGTTCTAATTCATCCCGAAGGTGTTCAGTGGGGTTGAGGTCAGGGCTCTGTGCAGACCACTTGAGATCTTTCACACCTAGCTTGGCAAACCATGTCTTTAAGGAGCTTGCTTTGTACACAGTGGCATTGTCATGCTGGAACAGGTTTGGACTAGGCCACTTACTTATAGAGAAGAGACAGCTTAAAGTTACAGTATACAAAGGCATTGTATACAATTGTGTGCTTCCAGATTTGTGGCTACAGTTTGAGGAAGAACCACATAAGGATGTGATGGTCAGGTGTCCACATACATTTGGCCATATAGTGTATATACATTTTCATACAGGCATCAAACTAAATAACATAACTTGTACGTATGCAGGTAATCTTTAGGAAGGAATTTTTTTCTAGATCTAAAACTTAAAATGACAACTTTAGGTACAACCCAAAACATTACAACAGTGTATCTGAATTGGTGGTTGTTACTGTTACAGTCAAAGTGATTTGGCCAAAAAAAAAAAAATGCGTAGCCCTCATTATGTTCTGAAAGCCACTTCGGGAATATGCATCAGTGCCCAAAGCATATTGACAGAATATTACAAAACTAGTTAAAAATGCAAGTCAATTCAATGTTCATTTGCCAAAAATCAGTTCAGCTTAAGAAATGGAGAACAAAGCCTCACTTGAAAGAACTTCTTCTGCTTCTGAACTGCTTCCACTGGAAGAATACATTAAATTAATGACTGGATTAAATAACACTAACATATTGCACTCAGAGTGATGATCCATGTTCAAAGGGGTTTTAATATAGATCTTGACAAAGTGCAATTGTTTTTAGGATCAGCATTGTAAGGATGCAGGCATCATTCAAAAGGCCCAATAACATAAACACTAAAACAATACTAGTATACTAGCAATAATAAAGACTCAAAAAAATTACACTTTTCCATAAACAAAGAAACACAAACAGCTTCAAAACTCTTAAATCAGGAAGTAACCAGGAAGTGATCATTAGAGATTGCTCTCATAATCAATAGCTCTGCTGACAGGGAGGTGAAGTGTCATCCCACCATGTAACACATCCCCATGAAGCTGAGCCACCTCTCTGATGGGCCATACTCCTGGTTCAGTGAACAGGTCAGCCTGGGTGATGTCCTCTTCAAAGACCCAGCACCTTTCCTCAAGAACATACACCTCCTACAGCACACATCAACCCTATCTCTTTGAATGGAGTAGGTGTTGGACGAGGTTTACTTTCATTATTAAAACGGTATGATTGCAGGAATCTTCCCATTTCTTGGTTGAGCTGCTAGACTTGATAACTGGAGTCTAGCCTGACATCACTATATACCTGTTTGCAAATTGCTTTCCATACATGGGATGTGAATTGTACTACCCTGTATGATATAATGTCTTTGGGAATGCTGCAACAATGAAAGACTTCCCTAACGATGGTTTCCACTGGTTCCATGGCAGTGGGTAGATTATGTTTGCTCTGATTTATGAAATTATTTATTTAAAAAAATAAACTTTCTGCCTAATAGATTGTTGTTTGAAACACTGTCCAATAAATGACTGCTTACATCTAACAGACTCATACTTTGTTCATATACGCTTTCATTTTAAAGTTTTGTTTTATTCCTCTGCTGGGTCTTCCACTGCATTTTGGGTAATGTAAATTTCTTTTCCATTATATTCTTCACAGCATATTGAATGTTAATTAATTACAGGGTGTCCCAAAACTCTCCACATACACGGGAAATTAATACTTTCTAGCAAAATGTCCTCCAAAATTTTTCATGCTTAGTTTATATAATTTTTTTTTTTCAGATAGCCTTTAAGAAGGCCTTTGGCAAAAGAAGAAGGTATTGAAATCATTCTCATGGTTGGATTGTGAAGCTGTGACAAGGTTGCGATGGACTTTAACAGGAAACATGGTAAGTGCATCACACACAACACTTTTGCTGGGAGCCAAAGTTGGGAGAGATGACTCCGTGTGTGTTTATGAAGAAATGACAATCATGTAGAGGATGTTCTATAAATAAAGTTACATTTTGTTAAAAAGTGTTAATTTCCCCTATGTATGGAGACTTTTGGGACACCCTGATTTAACATCTGCACTTGTCTGTCTTTAACGAGTTTGAAAAAGTAAAACTCCTCCCAATCTGTGAGCAGTAATATGGCTTCCCTCCTCTGTGAACTATGTGTAACTGGATTGCTATTTTGTGTCTTTGTATGAGCATAATGAGAGTTGTGTCTGCATTCTTGTATGACCCATTTGTACATGTATGACCATAGGAAACATGATATACATATAATTATTATAAGGGAATCCAGTAATTGACTACATACACTATATGGCCAAAAGTATGTGGACAACTGACCATTGAACATCCCACTCCAAAACCACAGGCATTAATATTGAGTTGTTCCTACTTTGCTGTTATAACAGCCTCCACTCTTCTGAGCCACAGTGGCTTTCCACTATATTTTGAAGCGTGGCTGTGGGGATTTGTGCCCATTCAGCCACAAGATCACAAGAGGTTGGGCACTGATGTTCGGCAATAAGGCCTCGCTTAAAGTTGGCGTTCCAGTTCATCCCAAAGGTGTTCAGTGGGGTTGAGGTCAGGACTCTGTTCAGGACACTTGAGTTCTTCCACTCCAACCTTGTCAGACCATGTCTTCATGGAGGTCACTTTCTGCACAGGGGCATTGTCACACTGGAACAGGTTTGGGCCCCTTAGTTCCAGTGAAGGGAAATTGTAATGGTACAGCATATAAAGACATTCTATAGCACACAATTGTGTGTTTTCAACTTTGTGACAACAGTTTGGAGAATAACCACATATGGGTGTGATGGTCAGGAGTCAATAAGCTTTTGGCCATTTAGACCCATAGGTCCATAGACTGTTCATCTATACTTATTTAGTGCTCTTTTTTAGGCCTACCACTGTACATAAAACCATCATTATAGAGTTGACACACTTGTGTCTTTTTAATATATTTGATTAACTGAAGCATTTCCCAGACTGTCAGTAGTAAATTACTTCTCTTCTGTCTGAATGCATGGATGGCTTTTAAGATAACGTTTGTCACTAAAACTCCTTCCACACTGTGAGCAATAATACGGCTTCTCTCCTGTGTGAATGTGCTGATGTCTTCTGAGATTACGTCCACTGATGAAACCTTTTCCACACCGTGAGCAGTGATACAGCTTCTCTCCTGTGTGAACAAGCTGATGTTGTTGGAGACGACTATGTTGTGTAAAACCCTTCCTACACTGTGAGCAGTGATACGGCTTCTCTCGTGTGTGAATGACCTGATGTCTTCTGAGGTTATGTCCACTCCTAAAACCCTTTCCACACTGTGAGCATTTATACGACATCTCTCCTGTGTGAATGAGCTGGTGCTCTTTGAGCCTACTTTGTTTTCTAAAAACTCTTCCATACTGTGAGCAGTAAACTGGCTTCTCTCTGGTGTAGATGCGCTGGTATTGTTGGAGATGACTCTATTTAGTAAAAATTTTCCACACTGAAAGAGAAAGAGTTCTCTCCTAGCCAAATTTTTTTTTTTTATCAAACTGTCTATGATGGTTGGGGAGAACCATGAATGACATTCCTCTCTGCGGATGAAGAAAACTGAGAAAAGAATGTTAGAAAGTCAATGTAAATGTTTTATTCATTAAAATATTTGTAAAATAATCATTAATTTAGATCAGACTGAATCAGGACTGAAGTGAATATAAATATCATCCAATTCAGCTGGGGGGGAGGAAGAGGAGGAAAAAAAAACAGGACCAGGGTTGGAAACATGATTTACGTTATACCACGTACAGGCAGTAGGGGAATAAAAAAAAAAATGAATAAATTAATTTAAAAAAAAAACATGCCTGTCATGTTACTGAGAAATGGAAAACTCAAGGTCCTGAAGACTTGTGTGTGAAGACTCTCGTGTGGCACAAAAAAGTTACAGCTGTACCTGTGATTACTACAATAGATACCTTCATAAATTTTAAATAAATATCGCCTAAAAGAAAGCTTTTAACACATTTTAAAAAAAAAAACTTTTATTAAACTGTTTATTACTAGATATAGATTATTGTGTAGTGCCTGCTGTGAATGACTTGTATTAGAAACAATAATATATTTAAACGAGCGCATTAATTTAAGCCTGTGGCTTGCCTTGCAGCCAGCACTACTGTCAGAACTGCTGTTCTAGGAAATTAAATAATACCTCCTGACCAGTCTCATTCAAGAATTTAAACACTGCTGTGGTATAAACTGATGTATGCACCTTGATGTATGGTCTGGGACCATTTGGTAAATTTTTCATAGAAGGAAATGAATCAAGCAAATGCAGATTACCTAAAGATCAAGAATCTTTGTTCAGTATTCAACAATAACCCTCTTCCAAATATTTGCTTGATTAGGCAGCAAAACAAGAGAAGAAAATTTCATAATTTTTTTTGGGGGGGGATTTATCCCCAATTTTCTCCCCAATTTAGTCTTGGCCAATTCCCACCCACCCCCTAGGTCTGCCCTATCATACGACAGCTAACAACCCAGGAGGGTGAAGGCTATAAAGTGCTTACTCCGAGAGATGTGAAGCCAGCCAACCGTACCTTTTCACAATGCTGCTCATTTATCACAGATGAGGAAAGCGCTATCCATCCTCTTCCAGCCCATGAGCTCACAGACTGTGTGTGACTCGCGTGACTGTGATTGACAGGAGAGAGAGTATGCCCCTCCCACCCAGAAGGCATGGCCAGTTTTTGCACTCTTGGGCTCCCAGACACAGGTAGCTGTGTAAAAACTTTTAAACATGCCTTGCTCAAATGCTGGATTTTTACTATATTTTTTAAGATACCAAGTAGACTTTTTTTCTATTTTGGTCATTTTGAAGTTTGGGGAAAGCTAGGATAACAGAAATAATATTTCGAAACTAAAGAGAAAAAACAGGAACGGGAAAGCCAAATTAACAGGAATGACCTAAAAGTAAACAGAATTAACAACTTGCATGAACATGATTCAAAGTCAAAAACTACAAAAAAAAGTGCAAAACCAAAATCAGATGAGAAATCAGGACAAGAGACTGAAATATTGAGAAATATATTTTGAACTTAAATACCAAAAGCATAAGTTGTCATTTCTCTATCTTTATTAAAGTATTGAAGCAGAGCAAATGCAATTTATATAAGAGAATAAAGAAAAATGCTTGTCATCTACACCTGACCAATCACACCCATGTGTGCTTGTTGAACATCCCATTCCAGATTTACTCTTCCTTTGCTGTTATAATAAGCTCCACTCTTCTGGGAAGGCTTTCCATTTAGGTACAAGAGCATTAGTGAAGTCAGGCACTGATGTTGGGTGAGGAGGTCTGGGGTGCAGTCGGTGTTCCAGTTCATCCCAAAGGTGTTCAGTGGGGTTGAGGTCAGGGCTCTGTGCAGGACACTCGAGTTCTTCCACTCCAACCTTAACACACCATGTCTTCATGGAGCTCATATATTGGTGTGATACTCAGGTACACACAAACCTTTGGCCAAATACTGTATCTGTATACTGTGTATCATCTCAGTTCAAGTGTAAGTCTCACCTTCCTTGTTGCCTAAAACCACCCCAACTTTCAGCCTAAAACTACCAAACAAATAGCTTACTATAAGGGAAACTTAACTGACCTCTTGTCAGAGTGCTAGATGGTGGGTAAAGTGTCTGCATTATATAGCAGAGTTAGTCAGCAGATCTTGGTAATTACCACCAATTTGTGGAAGGGATACCACTTATAGCAAGGAAACACCTGAAGCAAGTATTTTTATCCAAGCACACGACAACCTTCTTTCTAAACGACTAAACTAAGACTACAACATATCATCTTTAAATACATCTGCTAATGTAAATACAGTGTTGTCAGTGACTAACCATCGATTAGCACATCATTGTCTGAGTCTGGGGTAGTGGAAGGTGGACATGTAGAACCACTTGATCCAAATGGTAATGTGGGGCAGGGGCTCATAATCTCAGGCATGCGTTCACATACAAGAAGAAGTCCTTCTGAACTGTGATTGGACACCTTACGCTTGTGGACACAGGTTTACAAAATGGTCAACATTAGGTTCATCCTTTTAATGTTTTCCATTATTTACCTTTGGCACCAAGACAATGGCATTTTTTTGCTTACATGGCATGTCATCATGTGGAAATACCTGCAATCTAGGAGCTATCCTCATATAAGATTTTTAGCCATGCAGACTGACAGGAGATTCCCACAATGTTCTCAGTGCAAGTACCTTGCTCCAGTTGTATAAAAGCATAGTTTTATTGTGTTAGGTCCCATATCACTATCATGTATCTGTATATGCTTATCTCATGGTTAGCCCTCACTGTCATGTGCAACACAAACTATAATCTGTAGTTGCACAGTGCAACTTTCATAAGTAAAGAAGTAAAAATAAACAGATCAATAGTTTAATTATTGATTAATCAGGGATACAGTTTTCAATAAGAATATTACTGCATTGGAAAAAGACCAGAATTTCTTATTAAAAGTAAAATATGTGCTTGAGCTTTTGGGGGAAAAAAAACTGACACAAAGGATACTTCATCAGTTAACTATTTCTGCTTCAGAAATTTTTGTGTCAAAGCTACTCTCATAGAAATAAAAACAATTGTTTTTTCTATTTGTTTTCATGAGTTGAAGCCATTTGCATTTGGCTCCATCTATTGATAAGGCATTCCATCTACTCTGCTGACAAAAACCACTTTTTCCCATGAGATGTTGAATAAATTCAAACAGTAATACAAAAACAAGATGATTTTTGAATTAGATTACAACAAAGTACTACAAAAAGGTACAAAGGTAAGTTGTAGTTATAGTAGGCTGGGCCAGGTAAAAATGCTGTTTCTCAGTTTGGTCGAATTTTATTAATGTTTTACGTTATTTATCTGAAATATGCACATACACCGTGTAGTTAAAATGTCTTTTGCCTTTATGTTACGTACAGATTTGTAAATGTGATCACCCTTCTGGCCTTTGATTATAGCTGCTTCATCACCTCCGTTTGTTTATATGACTAATGACAATGAGTTTGACTTGGAAATAATTTCAGCAACATTAAATGTAACTATAAATAAATAGAACGTACGACATGTCATTCTTAAATAATTAAAACACTTAATCTTTGGCAACCTGCTGTGCTATGAGGAATAAAACCTTTCAGAATGTGCTGTTTTTAATTCTGAAAATAATTAAATTTGGTGTGGTAAGAGTAACTCCGCTTCATGCCGGGCCGCATGTCTCCACCCCGTCGTTGATTACTTTCTTACAACAGCACAGCCCATCATGGTTAATTGCTGACTTATCTTACAGTTTTCCATCATACTGAATACAAGTAAAACCATGTGGCACAAAGCTGACTGCCTACGCAATAAATCTCCAGTGAAATGATCGAGAAAAACGCATCATACATTTACAACACCTTTTTGAAAATATCCTTTCTTTCACTTAGAAACTCAAATGCACAATATCTACACTACATTAATAAAATGCAAGTAAAGCAAAAAAAAAATCTACATATTTAGCAACACATTACACCCCCTCCACTGACAGATCTAATATTAATTAGCAAATTAATTCAAAACCCTTACTAAGCTCTATAAAATGTCCTCCAGTGAGAAAAATTTGTGGACGCCTCAACGCCAACACTGACTTTGGCTTTTGTACCCAGATATGCAAATCCATGTGTAACATGACTAAAATGACTAACACACAACTTCTCGAATACGAGGTTATTCACAGCGCACACATCACAACATACAATGGGGCTTACAAGTTCAGGCAAAAATGCACACATTGTACCCTTAATATTACTATCATTTACATTCATGCACTTGGTCCATACCTGTCAACCCTCCCGTTTTTCCAGGGATTCTCCTGTATTTTACCATTCTATCCCGCTATCATCCCGTTTAAATATTTTCCCGTATTTCTCCCGTATTTTTAATCTTTCTATAAAAAAAAAATCCCACTGGGTGTAATTGATATGTTTGCTACATTCGCCTCCGGGAAAGCAGGTGGCAGTATACAGAACATTAGCTGTAACATCTACAGAACTCACTCAAACGGCACCCGCCAATAAAACAAGTAGAAGAAGAATAGCGGTCAAAGAAGAAGAACAGCATCCCGAGGATGGAGGAACGTGAGAGAGATGGCGTTGGAGTACCTACAAAAAAGGCGAAATCTTTGTGCAAGTATCTTGGTGTGTGTGGACCCCCCCCAATTGAGTCAAAACGAAAAGTAAACATATTTTATTTTTTATTATTAGTATTTTTCTATTTATGTATTGTCATTTAGTTTTTTTTTTAATTATTATTGTATTGTAATTATTTTTTTTATGTTTAACTTGTTAATACTCTAAATCCCTCACAACAGGTTGTTTGTTCTTTCACTGTTTAAATCCAATTGTCAATAAAAAAAAATAAATAAATAAAATGAAAAATCTTTGTGGGGTTGTCCGGGGGGGGGGTTCCCTTATTTTCAAATCCCAATGTTGACAGGTATGACTTGGTCATGCACTACCTAGTTCTTCATTTTTTATAAGAAATTACCTTAAAATTAAGCAAAATTATTTGATAGCAAAATTCCATAATGTCCTTCTGGGTGCATTCTTGGTGACATGTCAGAATTAAAAAAAACTTTTAACTTTTTAATTAAAAAAAACCTTAGCAGCAAATACAGTGACCTTTTGAGCAGAGTGTCCTGCACTCGATATGGCTCTCCACATTAAAATTCAGTCGACTCACCACCAGTGTGTAAAGCCTGACTGAGTTGTGCTTGTGTGAGCCTACGTTCCCAACGACCAATCACTGATCACCATTGTTCCCAAAAACCAATCACTAATCACCACTGTTCCCAACGACCAATCACGATCACCACTGTTCCCAATGACCAATCACTGATCACCATTGTTCCCAAAAACCAATCACTAATCACCACTGTTCCCAATGACCAATCACTAATCACCACTGTTCCCAATGACCAATCACTGATCACCATTGTTCCTAAAAACCAATCACTAATCACCATTGTTCCCAACAAACAATCACTAATCACCATTGTTCCCAATGACCAATCACTAATCACCATTGTTCCCAACAAACAATCACTAATCACCATTGTTCCCAATGACCAATCACTAATCACCATTGTTCCCAACAAACAATCACTAATCACCATTGTTCCCAACAACTGATCACTGATCATCATTGCTTGTCCCAACCTTCTGCTTCTTCATTTTGCACTTTCTTTTTGCCAATATTTACAATAATAAAAGCAAGTTATTCCATCTGTAACCATTTCCTCCATGTTTATTTCCTGACTTTTCACTACCACTACTTCACTTTGTCTGCACTTTTGACAGAAATGAGAAAAATTTTGTAAATATGTAAATGGTCTGTGGCACCATGACCAGTCTTATAATACTGATAACTTGAACAGCAGAACAACCTAGTCTAAAATATTCATTATCAACAAGAAATCTGTAAAGATGTCAACGTAGATACAGTTCTAACAAAAAATAAATAAATAAATAAAATACTGCCGGAACTTACAGACAATGTCATGAAACTCAGATGCAGAAAAACGAAATTAATGAACAAAATGTGATTCCACAACAGTGAAGAGACTTCCGGGTTACTTCCCACGTGATTACCACCGCGTATACGCCACTGTTTGCGCACGCGCATATTATTTATTAATGAATCAATTAATTAATTTATTTATTTATTTTGCTTTACACAGTCCGATCTGTACCGCGCATGCGTGCCATTTTACGGCATTACAACAGCTTTACTTAAGGCAAATACATTTTAAGCTTCTTCACACTATTTACTCTGTAAAACTATTACTCATGAGTCATGTACTCTTTGTAAACAGAGTAAAGAAATATTTATTCAATTGCCATTATTTGTTTTACTTTAACACTTAAAAAAAAAAAAATCTGTTTATTATTAGTGTTAGATTATGTGGAGCGTCTGCTAAATAAATGAATAAATAATAAAGACACACCTTCTGACCAATCAGATTCAAGTATTCAGTGGCGTCACTGTTATGAATATAAGAAAAATATAAATAATATCTTTCTTGAATATGTTTTTATGTAATTATAAGTATTTATGCCAAATATTACATTTATAAACAAACATTTAATAACTCAATAATAAACTGTCATATTCTAATAGAAATAGATCACATTATTAATTAATATAAAGAATTAAAAAGTAAAAAAAAAAAGACCAGATATTACTAATTCTTTGTCTACAATTTTTCTATAACATACATATTTCTATAATGTGCATGTTTTTCCCCTCATTGTATGCAAAGGAATGTTTGTATGTTTGAGGTTTATTTTATACTCATTTTGTTTATGTTTATATTTAATTTTTCAATTAAAAAAATGTTTAATTTTGTTTCTTGTGAGATATTTATGTGGTAACTCCAGTAAGACATGAGAAATGGAAGGGAGATTACTTTCAGCTGAAACAGTTTGATTATTTATTTATTTTTTTTCTACTTCTAAGTTTTGGATAAGAAACAAATCCATCAACCGCTATTTTTATGGCTGTCCATCAAACATTGAAGAGAAGGAACATGTCTGGTAGAAAACTAGAAAGTACAAAAACTCAATTATTGCATCAATTATAGCAGCAAATTCTCTTCTAGCAACTGGAATGTTTTATTGAGCTAAAAACTCAAAATAATAACATACGTGGCCTTTTGCATTAAACAGCTGAGAAATGAGCCAGTTTTGAAATATAGATGTATTTTAATTGATTAGTTCGGTTATTCCAACTAAAATTATGATTATAGATCAGAACTAAAATCATTTGTTTATGTAAATTGGATAGCTTAATTAGCTGCTTTGATATGTTGGAATTACATAACAAACTCCTGGAGACCAGCCACTTCAGAGAATACAAAATTGTAAATAATATTCAGTATTAAGTAAAGGCTAGACAAAAATTCTCTTAATCAAGTAATCTTAAAAGTATTTTTCAAGGAAGTAAAGTCGAAGAAGGTTTGAGCCACCATACTCCATGCTATTCATAATAACAGACTTTTCAACATTATATCTTTTTTGTTATTATAAAACTTCATATAGCTCGGTCTGCGTTGCATGTATTTGTTATAAACCTGTATACTGAAGTTTCACAACATATGACATTTATGCATACGCAGCATTGTGTGTGCCTCAACGTAACAAAAATGTAAACAATTATTGAAACTATGGACTAGATGGAGTCAACTGAGCAGGGATTTAAAACCAAAGACATACCATGCTATATAAATGTACTGTATACGTATGTATTATAAATGTAACAGCACAGTAAATGTATATGTCTGCAGGCATAAATTTCATTCATTCATTCATTCATTCATTCCCGCCTCACAAAAATATGCCAGTAAATGGACTGGCTACTTTAAATTGCCCGTAGTTGTAAATGAGTGTGTGAATGTGTGTGTGTATGGTAACCTGTGATGGACTGAGGTGCTGGGGTGAATTTTCCCCTCGTACCCAGTATTCCTGGGATCGTCTCAGGATCCACCTCACCCCAGACCAAGATAAAGCACTTACTGAAGAGAAATGGACAAAGAATTAAATTCATAAATAGCTGTACTAGATCATCACTAACTGGAATAATGCATTCATGTTGTCTGCTGCATTTAATTGTAAATCCCTCGATTAAGTAATTCGAATGAGAAGTGTTTCATGTGATAATCAGGGCTGTAAGACAAATGTATAAATTAATGCTGGCTACAGACAAAGCAAGTGAATTTGTAGCACAATACGGTGAGCAGCTGCCACTGTTCTGATCAGCAGGAATTTTTCTTCCTCTTTTATATTTATGAGATGACGCACCGCCACCCTGCTGACTGAGTAATTAGGCTATTAATTTGTACAAAAAACATAAAGTATGCTTAGAATGCTATTCAAAATGGTTGATGTTTGAAAGAAATGAAAAGGATTAGGATCGGGATGGGATGAGGTCTGATTACTGGGTACATGATCACTTATATTGTTCTGCTTTAGCCTCTGCTACTAGACTGGTGTTAACAGCTGGACTCAGATTCATTACACATCTGCTGGTGTGTGTAATTAACTGTTGTGTATGACATGATGGATTTGGCAGAAATGATTTGAGGCAGTCAGACTGGACAGCAGGAACAAGAATTTAAATGTGGAAACATGAACTGCTGATGTACAGAGGAGACTGAACTGGATGTCCTGCTGTATTTTACTGTAATGAGTTTCAGCTCTATAATGTAAGGGTTTTTTTTTTAGTAGATAATAGTGTAGAAATATATTTGTGGGTATATCTTATGTCTCCTATGGATTGTGGAATGGATTTTACTAAATCTCAAATTTTATTAAGCTTAACATGTGAAAATAAATTAAATCATATGAAAAAAAAAAACAAAACATATGCAATGTGCACATACAACATTTCGCATGTGAATCATGTGATTATTAATATGTGAAGTTTGTGTGACTGTACTGTAAGGGGTGCTAGGAATAATGTCAAGTTAATAGTCTATAGTTGATCTAGTAAACCTAAAGGGCTATAAACCCAACCATTCAAATAAAGTAGGTAGGTTTTTTATTTAAAAGCAGTCAAAACTGTCAGATAAACTGTATAAACTATAAGAACACACACACATATCACACACACTAAGGCCACTGCTTCTGTCTCACCTTGCTGCAGGCGGCTTTTATCCTTATATGTGGAGAGAGGGGATTGGAGTAAGTATGTGTGTCTTTGTGAAACAGAGAAGTGTGTGTGTGTGTGTGTGTACACATAAAATGTGTTTTTTTTTGTCTTTGCCTCTCTTGAGAATTCTGAAACTGAGCAGCATCAATCTCCATCCTGCCAAGTCGATTCACCATCAGGGCAGCAGATCCTCCCCTTCTCTCTTTCTCTACTCTCTCTCTCTCTCTCTCTCTCTCTTTCTCTCTATGGCCACAGGTGTGATTTGTCCCTGTATGCTTGGCTACACACATCAGCTGCTTCTCCTGATTTGCTGATCATATGAATGGCAGCATGTTTTATCACCAGAGACTCTACTTACTGATGTGTGAGGTGAAACACTGAGAAAGTCAGACACGACAGCAAGACGAAGACGCATCCTTTTAGTGTCTCATCACATTTCAAACTTAGATCTGAAAACCTCAGGGGGAGTGAAATTTTGCTGTGAGCAGCATAACAAGAGGCACTGAGGAAGGGGGGAGATAGAGGGATCTAGAGATACGAATGAAGAGAACTGGGGCCGTAGAAGAGGTGAGGGAAGAGCAGCTCAGTGAGGAGAAAGAGGATAAGAGGAGCAGAGGAGTTAGCAGGAGAGATGAGAAAAGAAGCTTAAGAGGGAAAGCTTGAACTGTAGAGAAAAGACAGAGCTGAATATCTCTACCTCAGCAGGACACACTCCACCTGGTTCTTGACCCTGACGACATGGCCAGCATGAGAATCTGCACTCAGCCAGAGATAACAAGCTCAACATCTGCACCTGACATTCCAACATCTTCACTTGTGTGTGTGTGTGAACAAATCAGTTTCCCCAGCAGCCCTGAGAAAGTTCACATCAAGTCAGCTGTAGACTCGTTAGGGCTCGGCCCGGCACTTCAGGATTTGGTCCTGCACTGTTTGCATCAGATGCAGATACTAGAGATTTTAAGCAACAATTTCATGTCACAGCCATGTCATTTGGATAAACAAGACAAGAATTGCTTTATGTACTATAAGATAAGCTAAGGGTATAAATAGCATCATAGTTTGTGTCTAGTTAGCTTTCAGAGAAATGATTAAATAAGCACTTATAAAATATCAGAAATTTATTATGATATCAAAGTTGACTTATTGTGATCGCTTTGGGTCTCTGGTGTCTGACATATCTTCATAAAAATAGATTATTATAAAAAAATTATATATAATATAAACTAAATTTTACATACTTAGTACTCATTCTCATGGCTGGATCGGGAAGCTGTCGTAAGGTTGCGATGGACTTTAACAGGAAACACGGCAAGCACATCACACACGACACTGTTGTCAAACTTATTAACAAATTTAAAAAGACTGGAAGTGTTGCGGACCAACCGAGAAGTGAACGTTGTAACAGTCACCGTCTGTCACAGTTATGTTCATGCTAATGTTATGTAGCCACTAGGGGGACACATGTAGATCACCCTGTATTAAATAAAAACAGGAAGTAGTAGAGTAAGTGCTAGGTTCTGTTTGGAGCTGCCTCATGGTTGCCTGTGCTCTACATCCTAATCCTGTTTGAGAAACTTTTATGTTTCCAGCTCAAACCTCCAACCTCCAACCTCAGACCTCTTGATCAAGTACTGGGGCTACCTCTTTGTGTTTATGGACAATTGCTTTACTATATTGCTGAAGCAACTCCTTTGGTGTATTTGGAGTGAAACCTTCATGCCGACCAGATATCCAAGTTTAGGACATTATCATCAGCCTTTGTAACTCTGCTCATCTACAGATAGGACTGGTTTCCTTTATTTTATGAACTGTTTATGATCTCAACCTGCAGTGGACTGTGCTGGCCATTTCAATTCCTCACACACACACACATACATACTCATACTCATGCTCATGGCAAACTTGTTGAATTGTACGTATGGATATATTTGTAAATGACTTGCAATGTCTGGGGTTTGTGTCTGACAAAATGTGAAAAATGTTTGAAAACATGCTGAAAGAAACACCATTTTTGTTTGTGCATGAATTTATTTGTTGGTAGAACTCTTTCACATCAGATCAATTCTGGTATTTGCAAAGAAGGTGATTCCCCCCCCCCCCTTTTTATTTCTTGTAGCTTGACCAGTGCAAAGTAACTGGGACGGTTATAACGTCCTTGAACATCAACTGATGAAGGCACAGCCAACGTGGTGCTGGCATACATAGTCCCCTGTGTATGGAGAATTTTGGGACACCCTGTATAATTTTAATTAATTTACCTACCCCTGATCATCCCTGCAGCCCTCATTGCTTATCTGCTTCTGATTCAAACAGTGTAGGACCAAATTCTGAAGTGCGAAGTCGAGCCATAACCAGTATTGTATATCGTATAATGTGTAGTCTATTGTCGTTACTGTCTGTCACTGTGTTACCTATTGTCTCGTTTTATGTTTTATGTTGTCCTATGTTAATCGTTATATGTTATATGTGATGAGAAGAATGACAATAAAGCCTACTTTACTTGACATTTTGGCAAGTACGTCAAACTGGTGTTTGTTTTTTTTTTTTTTTACCATAGTAGAACCTTGGACCTTGGCCAAGAACTTGTGGTTTTATTTTTCACATATGATCACATAATTCACATGAGTTCACACATATTTATGTGTATATTGAGTTCATATGTGCAATTTCAGGGCATATAATATGGTGAAATGCACCTTCATGTGGTTTTCACATGCGATGGCATATTACTCACATAATCACGTAAGATCACATAAGAAATCTATGTGATCTTTCTGCAAGTGAAAGAGGACCAGGAGAAGGTCTTTTAGAGAAGGAAGTATTGCTGCAATACTGTAGGTGAGTGAGTTGGACAAATAATTTTTAACAAAATAACTGCCACATCTGTAAGCAGAGGTTATTTCCACTTTCGAGTGGTTTTGAATGTAAACTTTCCTTAAAGGAGCATGAAATATCACACTGGATGGCAGAAAAACACTGAATGGATTCAAACTACAGACTTGAAAGTAGCACATATGTAAAAAGTAAGCGTTAATAATAAAAGATTCATGTAAAAGTGCAAAAGCTTTTGTTCACCACGGCAGTGTTCACTGATTAGGTTTCTTCTTAACAGAAGTACACACTGCAATTTAAATCAGGGATAAAACACTTGGGGTGTGCTGTTATAAGAAAATAATCCATGACAGGGTGCTGTGATGTAGTCAATCCGAACTGGATTATTTTCCTATAACACAACCCTGAAGTGTTTTATTCCTCTTATTCCACAGTGATCTGCCAACAATTACAAATGAACAAATTTAAAAGTTTTTTTTTTTTAAAGCATTTAATATTGTAGAATGGTTTTTTTTTTTTTTTAAGCATTTATTGTTGTAAGTAATTTCCTCACCAGACTCTCTTTTTTCCTTTTTTTCCTGTTTATTATTAAGCCCTATTGGGATTGGATTAGTTTATCAGGGGAAATCTGTAATAAAATGTTAAATAAGTGATAAAACTCTCGCATCCAGACATCATTAAATGTACCACAGGAGGAGCGAGTTTCTAGTGGGAAGTGTTTTCTCTGAACCCTGAAGTTTGCATCATATGGTCAGCTCCTTAAATATCTAATGTTAACTGGTTATAAATTAATAACAGTAAATGATTAGCAGTTTGAATAGAAACTATTTACAGTATTAATTTATCAGCATTTACCAACATTTTATTTCTCTCATATTATTAATTATTTGTAAATTTTATTATTATATGTCTTCCATCTTGTTGGTATGTGTGTTCTGGAAGCTTCATACCAAGTCAAATTCCTTGTGTGTGTGTGAGCATTATTTACAGAAAACTGAGTTTTCTTGAAAAAGAAGTAGGATTATATAATAGAATTCAGGAAGCCAGTCTGCCAAAAGGTGGCCTTTTCGCCGATGCAAAAAATAAAGATAACAAAAAAAAAAAAAAAAAGTAAAGGAACATGAAGTCAGCAAAACACAATTCTTTTAATAACAGAAAGATGCTATGGTTGATAAAAATCAGGTAAAACCTCGACTACACACACTCCTCGGGAAAGCATTTTCAGGAGGAGAAAGAAAATAAAAGCATTAAGTAAAGATTCCTCAGGCTGATTAAAGGAGCCGTTATTACAGCAGCTACAGGTATAAAGCGTTACTTTATATTCACATCTGCACAATATCAACTTTTAGTTTCTCCACATTCCATCTTCTCTGTGTGGCCATGTCTCATTTGTAAAAAAATTAACCTGCTCTCCACTAATAGTGGCTTATGACAGCAGTTCAATATGACAGTTATTTGAGCAGTGAATTACCGGGTGCCAATGTTTAATTAGCCTCAGGTTTAACGACTGGTTGTAAATTTCAAATTTCCATCTCATTGTGACTTTTTAATCATAGCCTAACCTTTCACAGAGCTCCCTGTCCAGTTAATTTACACAACCTTGGCACTCTTGAGGCTCCTGAGGCTGTTGCTGATCACTGTTAATGATTCACATGTTGTTCATTCACATGTAACTGAGCTAAAAGTGTTACAGATGGCTGTGCTATGGTATAGGTACAAATGAAGCACTAAACACTACTTCACAGTCCTTTTGTGCCATGATTTTACTGTAGTGACTTTCAATATTTTAAAGAAAATGATGGTTATTAGTGTATATTTAGGAGTTCATAGCAATGAAACATCATGGTGACATATGTAAAGAATGCAAAATGTCCTGTTATAATTGGGATAAAACACTTTGGGACATGCTGTTACAGGAAAATAATCAACAGTGAAGAGGAATAAAACACTTTGGGACATGCTGTTACAGGAAAATAATCAACAATGTGATGGTAATGATGTGGCCCAATGTGAAGAGTCACAGTTACCACCCTGAGATTGATTATTTTCCTATAACAGCATATCCTGAAGTGTTTTATTCATCTTATACCACAGCAATTTGTTATTTTTTGTTAATTAAATAATGACATACTTTTCATCTGTTTATAATTATGTTTAATGTTCTCCAAGTTATCACATTATAGCATTCATAAACAATTTAACCAGCCTATTGTTCTCTCTCTTGAATATTAAGAGATTAAAAAAAAATGCAGCTTGTCCTTTTGAGAAACCATAAACTCATCTCATGTCAGAAAACCTTAAATTACAGCTTTACCTCTGACTGTTACAAAGTGCTGACATTGGATACTCCTTTCCATAAATGCTTAGAAAGACAAATAGAGAATGAAAGAGAGTGTTGGCAAGAGTTGATAGTGTTCAGGCTCTGCTTATTTGCTGTGTATATGTTGTTGTGGACATCTGAGACCTTCTGCCTCTCTGGACAGAGAAATGTTACCAACAACAACAGCAGCTTCATCATCTCAATACACATCAGCAGTCAGAAAAATGAAAAACAGGATGAAGAAATGGTGATTATCTCTCCTGTACATGGCAATGATCACTTCATCACAGAAGTTGGCTACATTTAAATTCCACAGTGTTCGTCAGTTAGACATGCAACAGCTCTCTCATCTATAACGTTCATTCCTCAGAATATTTCTGGAGGTGTTTGGAAGTCTCATTTTAGTTTTGAGAATATTCTTGTTTCAGATCTTCTATCTTTAGAGTGCTGCCTCTACACAGAAGGGGAAACTGAACTTTAATGGATTTCTCACCTCTGCCATTCTTGTTCAGGTTGAACAAGAGAAAGGAGGAGAGAAAATGAGAGGAGAGAAAATGTTTAGAGGAAGCTTAGAGTAAAAGTGCAGTCAGACATTTGTGACCTTAGTATTTTGTAACTTAAACATTTTGTAATATGAGGCGTCAATGTTTTGGCATTCAAACCAGTAGAAGTCTCTAAAGTAAAAATTTACATTGTTAACAAGACAAACAATTCATGGTTACTTTAAATTTACATCATCAAAATTCTGAGACTAATACTAAGTGGATTTTTTATTTTTTTTTTTTTACAGCCAAACACAGCGACAACCTTATAATTCTGTAAGCCTGAATACTGTTTTGTTTTCTAAGATACTGTTTCTCATGAAGCAATCCTTAAGTACAGTAGGTGACTAAAATTTGATATAACTCATCAGAAATCTTATTAAACATATGTACAACATCAACATCTAAAAGTTTTTTTTTCTTTTTCTGGCATGCTATACTCATCCAGAGGCCGCAAGTTTGAATCTCAGCAATGCCACAGCCTTCCATGCCCAGGAGTCCAAGACAACAAAACTGGCCCCGCTCTCTGGGTGGGAAGGAAGGCATACTCTCTCTCCCCTGTCAATCATAGTGACACTAGCCAATCATGGGCATCTGTGAGCTCATGTCCTGTATGTAGAAGATGGTAGATAGCACTTTCCTCCAAGTGTGTTACGCTGCCCTGTGACGCAGCATGAGCAGCAGTTTGAAAAGATGCAGTTGACTGGCTTCACATGTATCAGAGGAAGCACGTGGTAGCTGCTTTGTGACAATGTCCATTGTTAAAAGCTCTATACAAATAAAATTGAATTGAATTGAATTGAATTGATCAGGGTGAGCTGGCTGGTGGGTGGGAATTGGCCAAGACCAGATTAGGGAGAAAATGAGGGAAAAAAAGATCCATTTGTGATAAGGTTTATGAGGTTAACTCATTTATGACCAAAAAAACCAGATAGAACCTTAAAATTCTGAAGTCATGGTTTTGTTATTCATCCATATCTATTTTCAGCCCAGCATTGTGCATCGTATATTTCTGTGAGCGATGTTCTATCATCCTTTAGCTGCTCCTGCACAAATCTGCACACAGTGTTGGGAATATAAATAATGCAATGTAGATGCTCTCAGTGCAATTTATTATAGGAGCTTAGCCTCAGTATTAGTTTAGCATATTCTATAGAGAGTACTACAATATTTTGTTACCTCACAAAACTCCTTAAATTATATTCAGATTAGATGACAAGATGACCATTGATGCAAAACTCTACAACTCTATTTCAGTACAAATCATACCCTCAGGCAAAAATGTTCGTGTTTTGAGCATTGAGAGATGTTATGCCAAAATGTGGCAGTACATTTTTGTAATGTACGGTCCCGTCCGAAAGTATTGGAACTGCAAGGCCAATTCTTTTGTTTTTGCTATACATTGAAGACATTTAGGTTTGAGATCAAAAGATGAATATGAGATGATAGATCAGAATTTCAGCTTTCATTTCCTGACATATACATCTAGATGTGTTTTAAACAACTTAGAACATGGCACCTTTTGTGCCAGACCACCCAATTTTTAGATGAGCAAATGTATTGGAACAGATAGTCTTATAGTAAATAACACTTGGACGTGATTGGATTGCTGCTCACAGATGTTTAAATCTGAACTCAGATGTAGGAAAGTTTCATATTTGCTACTGTAATGTTTTAGAGAAAAAAAATTAAAAAGGGAAAGGAAAACACAGGAACAAAATCTGCAATATTCTAGCAAAATGGACACTGGAGCAGAATTTGAGTTCACATCATGCAAGAAGTTGATTATATTTAAGCAATCAGATCACCATTGATCTGAAATCTTGAAGACAATAGAGATAGACTTTCTTACCACATGATGCCAACTGACGCCAACTGATCTCAATTGTTCAACTGTTTTCACTCATACATCTAAATGTATGGCTACTAATGGATCTTTCTTTTAATTGTTTTTTTCTGCTATGGTTTTCTTTTATTCTTAATTTAAGAGGTTTTGACAAGACCCATGATGATGGTGTCGTTTGAAAGTGATGTAGTTTGGAGACAGTGTAGACTGAAGGTGGTATTGTTTGGAGATGAAGTGGTTATTCTCTTTTTTCCCCCTGATTTTCTCTTTAATCTAGTTTTGGCCAGTTCCCACCCACCAGTCAGGTCTCCTCTATCATAGAACAGCTGCCATTCTGTGAAGATATCATGTGCTTCTTCCGAGACACATGAAGACAGCCAACTGCATCTTTTCGAACTGATGACACACTATTCGCCCATTTTGCACACCTGAGCTCACAGACACCCATGATTAGCTAGTGTTGCTGTGATTGATAGGGAAGAGAGTTTGCCACCCCTCCCACACAGAAAGCATGGCCAATTTTGCTCTCTTGGACACACGGCTATGGATGGCTGTGGCATTGTCGGGATTCGAACTTTGCAATCTCCAGATGATGGTGTGGTTATTCTTAATTTAAGATTACTGCTACTACCTGTAATCTGTAAGGTGAATTTCAAGAGAGAAGCTGCTTAGAGGCTTAGTAGTTGGTATGGTTTGAAGGTAGTGTGGCTTGAAGGTGGTTTGTAGATGCCGTGGTTTGAAATTGGTGTAGTTTGGAGATGTGGTTTGGAGGCGTAGTTTGAAGGTGGTGTGATTTAAAGGTGCTGTGGCTTGTGTGTAGATTGTGTGGTTTGAAGGTAATGTAGTTTGGAGACGCTGTGGTTTGGAAGATTTATGTGGTTTGGAGATGGTGCCTTTTGAAGCTGGAGTGTTTTTTTTTTTTTTGAGATGGCAAGGTTTTGATATCGTGTGGTTTAAATTTGGTGTGGTTTGTAGTTCGCGTGATTTGGAATTCGACAGGTATTGAAGGTATTGCAAATGGTGTGGTTTGAAGGTTGTGTGGTTGCTGGCAGTCTTACAGAGTCTGTTTGGTAATTGCTCCTTTTATTTTGTGTGGGTTTGTGGGTTTGGCCTGAGGCAGGCTGCACTGTACAAAGCCAAACACTTCATTCTGTCATTGAGCAGAAGCTGGATGTTGAAAGGGACAGAAATATCAGAGTCCCTTGTGAAGGGATTTGACCTTTCTGCTGCTGCTGCTGAGCACCTCTTCCATTCTGCATCTTTCTTAAAATGAATCTGATGGATCTGACACACTCACCTAGGAAAAATTCTAATGCAATTAGAGACAGCTTGACAGATAGGCCTTTCCGCTATTAGCCCTTTACCCCGCTTTTATTCTCTGGCTGGGACATTCAAATGGGCTTAATAGCTCAGAGCCACTTCATTAATGGCGTTCTCTGAACGTGAAAAGTCCTGCACTATAATGAAGTCAGAGAGCAATCTATTGATTCTCCAACAGTTTTTAATTTATGAGAATACTATCTGAATAAAAATATATGAAGGAAGACTCATCTTCAGCAGAAGTGCAGGAAAGAAAGGGGCATCTGAAATTAGACTCACTCCCTCTTGTGTCACACATTTCTTGGCTCAACAAGAACTAGAGTTTGCAACCAGGAAGAAAAATCAATTCCTTTTATTGTGGCTCTGTAAAGAAAATTGATAGCTTAGCTATCGCTGCTGTTCCAATAAGCCCTGGAGAACACAGGTGACTAACTCCCTCTGTGTTTACCCTCCTTTGCTGGCCAGGAGCAATTACTTTTGATTGGATCAGTAGAATCCTCTTTCACTGATACTGGGTGAAGCTTAGCTGCATAATAGTCCTGAGGAAATGCTGGATGGGAGATTTGACACAAACATCCTCCTATTGTCTTCTTCTCTCTGATTTTCTTTGTGTTCTATGGACGAGCTTGTGGTCTGCTTTGTGTAGTCTGTTAAAAACCTTAAGACATCTTGTGACAGAAATGTATGAAAAGTTATCTTTAAATATCTCAGTTGAAACATAATCAACTCTCTTAGTTTTTCAGACTGGTGTCTTTAGTAAGAAAATTATCCTCTAAGATAAAATTTTTACACTGAACAGCGACACAAGCAATGACACAAGTAAGTTTTTCCCCTCCGTTTCATGTTTGCTTCACACATGTGAGCACATTACTGTATACTGGATTTATTTATGGAAAACTACAACATACAAACTGCAATCATGATATTGTGTTAATATAAGTATATTATATAAAGAGCAAGGCTTTATAACAGCTGTAGCTCTTTAGAATGGCCGGGTTTATTCCCACAGGATCACTTTACTTTCTCCTTATTCTAACAGACTCCCAATAAACACATGGTGTAGGTGATGTTAACTACAGCAACTCAATAAAAATTAAAATTAAAGCATTGTCATTCCATGATTGATAGAATTGTGGATTTAAACACTACTGAAATTGAAGTGCTTTGATACAAAGCCACTGATACGGCTGGGTACAGACGAATTCACTTGGTTTATAATTAATGAAGATTTCTTTTTTCCCCAGCACTTTTCAAAACAAAATTATGTCAGTGTTATCTTTGTTTTATTATTCCTACAGTGAAACATGGAACTCATTGTTTTTCGGCTCTTCTGCCCTGTAATTCAGTAAATTCAGGTGTAGTTCATGCAACAGAGCCTCCTAGAGGACATGCTCATGTTAAGTGCAAGCATGAATACTTCACCCTGTCAGAGTGTCTGCACATGACTTCCAGATGTGCTCACACAGATGTGCACATAGAGCTATAAATCAGCCATAAGCAAACAGCCAGGCACACATATCCCATCTGATTAGGCCAACAGCCAGGCCAGTCCTTTACTACCAGATAGTGTGATGATAACAAGTAAATAACAGAGGAGGACAGATGCAAACATCTGGCTCATTCAGCTGACTTTCCTCAAATCATACTAGAGAAATGAGAAATAGTATCTTCACCCCATTTGCCTGCAAAGTGTCAAGTGAAATAGAGATGGATTAATTGCAATTCCCCTCAATTTCATAGCATTAAAATTATTATGTTAATGCACAAATTGAACTGACAATGCGGGAGTTTAAAAAGTGCTTTGACTGATTTGAACACATACACACATGCTTGTAGCGTTTGTCATAAGGAATTCGCTGTTTTCCACCAAGTGATTCAATTCTCTGTGGCACTGTAGTGACCCTCAATCTTGTGTAATAATGGTCTAAGCCACAATTGAATAGTAACCATATTAGCTGCTGGAAAAAGGACTTTTCCCTCTACACATAATTCCAGTAAACATGATACTTTCACTATTGCAGGCCATACTTTCCACAGAAATATATTTTATATGTGAGGTTAAAGGGATAATGAAAGATGAGAGGGGAAATGCATTTGAAATGCTTGTATTTGAGATGGAGTTTTGCTGTGGCATGTTTCTGTGACTTGATGTCTCAATGTCTATCCATTCCTTTAAGAAAAAGGTGTGTAGGTGGGTCTCAGAGTGAGCTGTATGGGGATGGAATCACATTATAGTATCTCATGAACCAGATTAATTTCTCTATCTCTCAATTCACTACCATCAGTCAGTTCTGCAGTAATGCAAGTTACATAAGTTTCTGTGGTCCTGTGAACCCCTCCTAACTACCATGGGTGGTGGGAATTACTAATATTTTAACAAAGTCACAAAGTGAGTATTACCCAGTATATGCAAAAATTACCACTATATTACAACCATCATTACAGCCAACATATTACAACCAACATTTCACCAAGAAAATAGTGAAATTTAGCTAGTATGTTGGACTGGGGTAAATTATTCTAATCGCTCCACTGATTATTATATTGCATTGCATCCTAATTGCACCACTGAACCTGCACTCCCTCTGTGTTTCTGCTCATGGGTTGAATTACTTTTCTCACCAAATATTTGGCACAACTATGTTCATGAGTAAACGCCAAGTAAACAAACCTTGCAAATATTAGCTGACCTTGGCTTGAAGCTGTTCATTGTCCTGATCATTCAAAGAGGTCATTACAGAAAAAAACAACACTCAACAGAACAATGTGAATGCTAACCAAGAGTCTGTCTTTTGCAGATTCCTCCATAGAGACGTGACCTCTGTTCGAGTGGTCAGCTCTTACTCACCAAATCCTGATCTCGTCCAAACCCCACAGTAAACTACCAACCCAGCAGCATTGCATCATAGGATAAAGACCTCTGCACTCTCCTCCTTCCGTTTCACCTTCCCACCCTTAAATAAACACTCCTTCTGGGTTTTAACCAGCTTTTTGAGTGTCTGTGTTCATGATGGCCTCAATCATCTAAAAATTGACCTTGTAATGAAGCCAGATGTTTTAATTGAAGTTTATGAATACATTTAATACAGAGCTACCACTGCTGCTCATGCTGGATTGAAAGAACTGTCTCCCTTCTGCTCTCTTATTGTAGCTTGAGCTATCTATTAGTGTGTAAACTCTTTGTGTGCTAGTACAGTGAGCATCACATATATTTGTCTTGAACCTGTCACTGACTCACACGCACACACATACACACACACACACACACACACACACACACACACACACACACACACACTGCTGTATCCTATGCAAGGAGGGTTGCAAGTGTCTCAAATGCTGCTCCTGGCTCATCTCTCACCTTGCTGCAGGCGGCTGCTATCCTTGTCTGCTTTTTCTCCGGATGTTGACATGTGAAGAAAGATTATGTGTGTGTGTCTGTGTGAGTCAGTCACTGAGAGGTGTGTGTGCAGGAATAACTGTGCAATATAAGGAAAGTCCACATCCTCACATGTTTACTCTTCACTTCTGAGAGTTCTAAAATTGAGAAGCAAACAACTTCCTGTTCACTGAGTCACTGATTCCCAATCTCCCCATCATCTCTCTCTCTCTCTCTCTCTCTCTCACACACACACACACACTATCTCTCTCTCTATGTCCCTGTTTGCTTGCCAGAGTTCAGTATGAACTGAATTAAGAAGCAGCTGGAGAATATACACACATCATCTTCTCTCATGACATGCTGACATTCTGGATGGTAACAATTTTTTACCACCAGGGAGACTATTGTTTATGTCACTTCTCACTTTTACACTCTCTGCACCCTCTGTCTCTCTCTCTCTCTCTCTCTCTCTCTCTCGCACACACACACACACACACACACACCACCTCCTCTAGGATTCAAACTGTGTATGAGGTGATTCACTCAGAGAGAGACCCATCCTCTTAGAGCTCCTTCACCTCTACACTTCAGATTTAGAGTACTGGGGATGCCATAGAATGATCAAGATGTACTAGAAATGGATGGTGACATCCAGGTAAGATTATGGGAGAAAAGAGGAAATGAAGGAAGAACAACTCAGTGAGAATAGAATTATGGGAGCAGAGGAGTTAGGAGGAGAGATAGGAAAACAAGCTGAGGAGGTAAAGGAGCCAATCAGATTGTGGAAAGGTTTGAATGTTTAAAGAAAAGGCAGAGCAGAACTTATCTCTCTCTCAGCAGGAGAAACTCCACCTGGTTCTCGACCCTGATAATGTGGCCTGAGTAAGAATTTGCACTTAGCTAGCAATACTAAGCTTAACATTTGCACCTGAGATACCAAACCTTCAGCTGTGTGTAAACAGATCATTTCCCCCAGCAGCCTTGAGAAAGTTCACATCAAGCCAGCTGTACTAGTTAGGGCTTGGCTTCACACTTCAGGATTTGGGCCTGACTTGTTTGTATCATAAACGTATAATGACGTTGGAGTTACAGCAGGAATTTTTCATCTCAGATTGTTAGTAACTTCAAGCAGACTACGAGGGTTGTAGCAGAAATACTGACCTTCAGAGAAAGAAACAATGTTACATCACCATATGTGAGTGAGTTAGACTAACAATATGACAAAATATAGAGTAGCAGACGAAGAACACAAAACACAGTCACTTTAATGACTGTGTTTTGTGTTCTTCTTCTGCTACATTAGCATGTATTATCTTAAATGATTCATTGCCGGTCATACCTTTTAAATGGTTGAATGTCTGCTCACCAAGCTGTCTACACCACAGTATCCCAGAGTGCAGTGTAAATTATTTTATGTGAACAATAACTCCATTCCATACAGCTTCTTTCACTCTCTTCAAATTCCACTTCCTATGTGTGGTCACGTCTCACTGGTAAATCACTTACCTTGCTCTACACTAATAGTGATGTATTACAGCAATAACAGCAGAATGACAGTTTTTCCAGCTGTGAGTTACTGGGTGGTGATGTTTACTTAGCAGTTTCTCTTCGGATTTAATGACCAGCTGTAAATTTAAAATTTTCATCTGACTGATACAGTTTAATTAGCTGTAATTACATGTGGTCTGACCTTTCACAGAGCTGCCTGTCAGGGTGATTTACACAGTCACAGCTCTCCTTATTCACCTCAGAGGCTGTTGCTGATCATCGGTCATGTTGTTCATTCGCATGTAATTCTGGGACCAACAGTGTTACAGGTGGCTGTATCGACATACAGCTCTAAACACTATAGTTCACTGTTTTTCAGCCTTTTTTGACATAGTGTTTACTATATTTTCTATTCCCTTTATATGTCAATCCCATTAAGGCATATTTTTGATTCTATAGCAATGAAGCATCATCTGTGACACGATAACCGAATATTTTTGTCAGAGACTATAAACCAGGCTTAAGGGATCACAAAAGCAGTTTAAATTACAACTTACTTTATTTTATCTGGTTTCCTCTGCTCCTAAATTAACAGTGATAAGGTTAACTGAAACAGACATACAGTGCATGACATCAGCATAGCAGTAAAAACTAATATCATGTTTACGAATAATTGTACCCAGACATACCATATATAGGAAAACAAAGCAGTGGTCCTAAAACAGATACTTGTGGAACACCATACCTTACTTTTGTACATACCATTAACATTTAGAAACTGATAACTGTCAGTCAGATGAGACCTGAGGCATGAAAGAGTGTTTCTCTTACCTCCAGCAACATTTTCTAGTTTGTCTAGAAGAATAATGTGATCTATGGTATCAAAGGCTGCAGTGAGATCAAGAAATGCAAGCAAATAGATGCAATCCTGAACAGAGACCAACAGTGGGTCATTTGCTACTTTAACCAGTGCTTTTTCATTACTGCAATGAGGCCTAAACCCTGGCTGAAGGATTTTGTGTGTGATATTCACATACACAAAAGGTTAGCTGCTGAGTTACAACCTTTTCTACAATCTTGGAGGTTTGATTTTGGCCTATAGTTTAAAAACTCACACGGTCCCATTAGGGCACATTTTGATATCACATCAGTTAATCACATGTGATATAGTTGAATATTGTTTTGCTACAGACTGTAAACCCGGCTTAAGGGATCACACACCTTTGACTGCTTAAATCAAAGCTCACTTTAATTCCTCTGGTTTCTTTTGCTGCTAAATTAAAGTTGATAATGTGAACACATGCCCATGACGCAGATTTCCAAAATGAGATACAGAAAGATTTTGTACTAAGAAACATGAACTGAGAGCTGAGGGTGTTCCAACTCTTCTGTTATGCTGTTACTTTCTGGAGAGGGTAATGATGGATGTGACCCTGAACTTGGAGCCTGTAATGAGCTTGTTAGCAAACAGAAGCAGCTCCTTTATCATAATACACACCTGGAGTGAGGAACTAATGAAGAGAGGTTAATAGGGCCACTTAGAGTACACACCTGGGTAAAGACACACACTTACCTGGCAAGAGACTCACATACAGACACACCCTTATCCTTTATCTCTGTAAGTACAATTTACATTGTTTTAATTTTCAAATCCTACCAGCACTCACATATATTAGATAGCTCTTTCCTCAGAATATTTCTGGAGGTAGTTCTCTCCTGTCCTGGTGCAGTCTCTCTGAACCTGATACATCATATACATCATTTCATTCCAGGAATGTACTTGTGTCAAATCTTATACCCTTAGGGTGTTCTTTACCTACAAAAGGAGAAATTGAAATTCAATGGATTTCCCACCACTAAAAAGGTTGGGCAGAGCATGGAGGAGAGAAAATGCCCAAAGGGAGCACTGTCACCTCGAGATATATGGTGCCAGATATTTAGTTATTCATCCATATCTATTTTCAAGCAGAGAATTTGGAGCGATTTGAGAGGTGCTGTGTGTCTTGTGTATATGTGAGAGCTGTTTGATCAACCTTTACCTACTCTTGCACAAATCTTATTACACATGGCTTTTTAGTCTTGGTATTAGATTACTGTAACCTTTTAGAGAGCACCATTATTATTTATTACCTCACAAAACTCTGTAAATTATATGACAGTATTATCATTAATGAAAAACCCTTCCAGGGGAGATTCAAGAATTTTTTTTTTTTTTTTCGTGGGAGAGCCAAAAAGGTACAAAGGCATTAACAGTGTGGCCCAGTTGAGGATATACATGTGTGGTGAGCTCATACAAATTTCATAAAAAGCAAGTGCATACATCATAAACTAAACTCCTGCTTGCAAAGCAATATCAAGGCAATGTAAAGTTAAATTAAGCCAGTATGATATATGAGTTAAAGCAGATTTATAATAAAGAAAACTGTAATCCAGGATTCTGAAAGAGCTGTTTCCTGTATAAATGGCCGCCAGGTTGTTCATTCTGACTGTAGGCATTTATTTGCTGTTGTGGCTTTAGGATGGTGAGGGAACGACTCTTCTGATAGCTGCTGTAACCTAAGTGATAACAGGGACTATCTTGTCATGCATGACACCACCCCCATCGTTGATTATTTTCCTGTAACAGCATGACCCATTGTATTTTATTCCTTAATCAAAATACATATCTCTCAATATTTAGTACATTAGTTGGGAACGCTGACATATAAATATACTCAATTACTTTAATTACATGAATGCAGTGAAGAGTACTGTACTTTTTTTATAGTGTATCATTGTTTAATGTAAACAAAAGTGGATAGAGATGTTACATAATATCAGCGAAGTTTGTCTCTTTTCCACCTCTAGGACTGGGATTTACAACAGTAAAAGTCAAATGGTGTATGCTAACCATAGTGTGCGTGTGTGTGTGTGTGATTTTAAAGTTACATATTTACTCACTTTTCATGGCAGCCAATTATTGTGTTTTATGCTAAGATATAAATCTGATTTAAGTTTCTGCTCACACACAAAGTCTGCACATCACACACTTAGGACCAGACTGACCTTGTAGGATGGAAACTGACTCTTCTTCAAAGGTGAAAAATGTTTTTTTTTTTTTATTAAGCACTATAAAAAATGTTCAGCTCTTCACAGGGCTTTCAGAGGTTTCAATGTTTGATAGCTAACAGGGTCCTGCTACTGAAATGAGCTTTCAAAACTCTGAAAGCTAAGGTCACACATTTCTCTTCCATGAATACTTTTACCTTGTGCTTTGGGTGTTATATATAGATGAAACATAGAAAAGGATCTCTTTCAGAAATTAATCACTTTCTTTTTACAAGGCTCACACAGATACCATATAATTCACCATCGCCACCTCTCCTCCCAAAATCCAGAAACATGCAGGTAGGCAGGTTGGCTAAATTGCTGATAGGTGTGAATGTGTGTGTGTTTGTGCACATGCTGCTTGATGGTATATATTCACTACACTAATATAGTTACCTGACAGATTGACGATTGTCTCTAGATGGTTTGTTGACTGCTTTTTTATACAATAGTGCTTTGAATTTTTGATTGTGATTGGTCAAAGGTGTTGGTCGTTTTCTTTATACCACAGCATGATTGAAATCTTGAATCTGATTGGCCAGAGGGTGTGCAATATTTTATGTAACTACATGGCTCAGACAGTAGCTCTGGCTGTAAGATGAATGCTAGGTTTATATTAACGCACTCATTCTAATACGTTATTGTTTCTATAGTAACAGCTCATACACAGGGGCCTGAATGGCAGATATGTTTAAGTGTTTACAGAGGAGTTTATGCTTTCCAGTTTCTCTGTAAAATGTTCCAACATGACATTGCCCTTGTGCACAAAGTGAAGTCCATGAAGACATGGTTTGCAAAGGTTGGAGTGGAAGAACTTGCGTGTCCTGCATAGATCCCTGACCTCAACTCCACTGAACACCTTTAGGTGAACTGGAATGCCAACTGCACCCCAGGCCTCCTTGCCAGACATCAGTGCCTGACCTCACTAATGCTCTTGTAGCTGAATGGGCATATCCCCACAGCCACGCTCCAAAATCTAGTGGAAAGCCTTCCCAGAACAGTGAAGTTTATTATAACAAAAAAAGGGCTAAACTCTGGAATCTCATGGAATTAATGTCATGTTGACAACAACTATTACATCAAGACCATTTTGAACATTCAATTCCATTTGAAATTCAATAGCACCTTTAACAATGGGCATTATCACAAAGCAGCTTTACAGAAAGATATAAATTCCGGATATAAATTTTAAATTTATCAATTTATCCCTAATGAGCAAGCCAGAGGTGGCAATGGCAAGGAAAAACTCCCTGAGACGACATGAGGAAGAAACCTTGAGAGGAACCAGACTCAAAAGGGAACCCATCCTCATCTGGGTGACACCGGATAGTGCAATTACAAATCACTTCTCTTCTAAAACTATATAGTATAAGTCAAAAAGTGTTGTGACAAAAATTGTGTTAAAATTGCTTGCACAACTGATGAAGAAATAGATTTTTGTCCCATTTTGGCCACCCTAGTCAAAATGTTCTGGATCACCAATATCCCCATTATGATATGGACAAATAATAAGTGTTTGTCACCAATGATAACCATTTCTTCATGCTTTAACAAGAGTCAAGGATTGAAATCAGCAGTAGGAAACATGATGGAGTTTTACACAGAGCTGGACTACACACTCAGCTTCATCCCATCTGAGTAAGTCAACAGCCAGGCCTGCCCTTTACTGCCAGATAGCGTGATGATATTGAGATTGTAACAGAAAGGAGGAGGGAAGCCAACCTCTGGCTCTTTCTGGGACTTCACTCAAATCCTGTGTAAATCCACCCGTGATTATGTCATACCAGAGAAATGAGGAATGCTATCTTTGCCCTCCATTTGCCTGCAAAGTGACAAGAGGAATAGAGATGGAGTAATTGCAATTCCCCTCGGTGTCAAAGCAGAGAGAACATTATGGTAATCTACAAGTCAAACTGACAATGAGAGCGCATCAGATAATTTAAACTCACGCACAAACCCCACCTCCAACTGTGAGGGTGAGAAATCTATTGTGGAGCAGAAATTTGGATTAAATTAAAGAGAAGGAAAAAATCTATTTCCTGAATGTTATTGTAGTTCTTGTCATGAGGAATTTAATATTTCCAAACCAAGAACTTCAATTCACTGTGACTTTTGCAATAAACCTCAATTTTGTGAAATAATGGGATGTTCAGCCATTGAAGAGTTACCATATTATGTGACAGAGAAATGAGCTTTCCTGCATATAAATAAAAAAAATGATAAGTTCACCAGTGCAGGTGAAAAAAAAAAAAATATATATATATATATATAATATATATATATATATATATATATATATATATATATATATATATATATATATATATATATATGTAAGGGATAAAAAATATAATAAATAAAAATATATATATATATATCTATATATAAAAGGGATAAAAGAGAAAATGAGACATGAGAGGGAAAATGATGTGACTCAATGAAATTGAAAATAGAAAATGATAATAGAATATATACTTGAGGAAGGAATAAATACTGCAATTTAATGTTTGTTTTTTAATGTGTTTGTCATTCATTTTGGCCACATGGTGTTATTGAACTTAACAGTTAATTGAGCTGTAGGTGGATGGAATCACATGCTGGAACTTAATGGAGCAGATTTGTTTTTCCATCTGTTCGCTTAATTCATCTCCATAAGGTTTTAAAATAATCGAGTTCATGTGAACTTTCTCACACACCATCATCACCACATACCACATGCTTGAGTCGACCGCAGTAACAGCAGAAGCAGCAGAAGCAGCAGACTGAGTATCTTTAGAGAGAAAAACTTTAAACTTGATTAACAGGAGGTGATGGGGAACACCATCTCCCAAAACACATAAAGTATGGAGTGTTATGTTGTAGTTTAAGATGATACAAAAGCACTTCATCTCCAGTTCATCAAACAATGTGAGATGGGCCTATTCTGGCTTGTGAGTTCCATTAAGCTAATAACTCTATTGGAGGAGAAGGAAAACCTCTTCATTAACCTTATTGTCTACTCTCTCCTACATTTTAACCAGGAGGACTTTATTGAAGATACATGCATGATTATTAAACAATAAATCTCAAAATAAGGTAATCAAAAATACCACAAAACAACTTGGTATTACTGGTTTCTGAAATACTATGCATTGTTCTGTAGTTTTCCTGTCCAAGGCACGTTATTTATTCAGAACTATGCACGTAATGCTGGAGTAAATTTATGGAAGCTTTGACTGACTCCTCCACCCAGGTGATTGTTATTCAAGGCGAGCAGACCCTTTTTTGTTTTATGGTTCCTCTCCTCATTGTGTGCAGATTTATGGAAATACAATCCACTGCACAAGGTGACATTTGTCATTGGCGTAACATAACAGCAGTAAAATGAGACAGTGGGTTTAACTCTGACTGTGAAAAAGTTTAACGCCTAAAGGATGGAGAGTCATGACTTCTTCTCAGTGTTTTGCATGTGTCAGGGATTGTGGAGGAGGCAGATGCAAGTGCAGATTTTGGTTTATTGGAAGTGAAAGCACATAAAACACAAAGAGCAAGAAACAAAACCAGGATAGCAAAGCAGGGCAAAAACATGAACATAACATGAACAAGGTACAACGATATCGACAACAGAAACCCAAAAGCTAGACACAGATGTGACTTAAATACCAGTGCTAATTAACATGAACGTGAATCAGGTGCAAAGCAGTCATGTGACATGAGTGTCGCGAACAGGTGGTGTGCAGTGGCTGATGGGAGACGTAGTCCTGCACCATGTTGGGCGCAACCATGACAGCATGCAATATCCGTGAGAATATTAAATGTTTTGGTTTTCTTGCTTTTCATACTGTAATTTAGAACTCTGTATTAATAAGAAACTGATATTTGCAGCAGGTTAAATATGTGTGAAGCAAATCTATAATTAAATGTAAGTTTACAGTGAAGTTTTAGAAGTGTAGGTCTTTGTTCATTTCTGGTTCTCAAACATGTCTGTCTCTCACTATTAAACTTGTCTCTGTGTATTTAATCGATTGTTTAGACCTGTTGGTTTCTGAAGTGATCACATCACCCTTGGTTTATCCTCCACCTCATAACTGAATTGAGATCGATCGAGACCATGTCTCATACTGTATCAGTTGTATCCCCTACAATATAAATCAGATATGAAGGAGGATCTTGGATGAGTTTAATTAGAATTGCAAATCTTATAATGCTTTTAAATTCATATTTGGATACAGTGTAAGTCCTAAATGACATTTTATCTCCCATTTCCATTGTGAACATATCAGTCTAGGTTCAATTACAACAGTAAACTAACCATCTCTTAAATGTTTTTGACAGTAATTAGAAAGTGCTTTTTGATTGTCACCATTAGATAAAAAAAACTAAGATTAAAAACGACATTAGTCTAAGGTTTCATTTAGCATCAACATCAGATTATTTGCTGTTAACAAATGCCTTAAAGTGGATTATTTTGGAAAAATACACAGAATGGTATGAAGAAATGAGACTGGGGCTGATTTCTTTCTAGCCATTCATAGGGAATCCAAAAAACAAGAATCAAGGGCAAATCCCTTGATTCATACAGTCAAGTAATCAAAGTAAGGCTGAAAAGCAATAAGACAAACAGAATAATGGAACAGAACTTACACAAATAAAGATTATCGGCAAGGCTTCGCAATATGGCATATTGATATGGACATCAAATGAGTGTGACAATCGTAGAAATGTCCTAGAATGTCATGATGCCACAGAGGGCCGTCTATTGGCATCATGGAGAATTTTCTATGCTGGATGTGCCATACACACTGTAGGCTTAGGTTATATATCACATGTAGCTGTCACTGTCAGATCGAAGGTCCAGAGTAAAAGTTTTATCTTGTACTGACCTGTAATGTGATGGAGACGTTTTTTTCTAGGCTTATTTCTGGTTTTGTAAAACTGAATGCTTTTGTGGTGTGTCAGAAAATCATCACCATTGACTTTTCTTTCAGTGTGTAACCTGAGAGAAAGAGTAAGATGCAATATATATGAAACGAGCCACAGCAAGTTATTGTAATATTTCAGCTGCAAACACTCACAGATCTGATAGGCCGTGTCTGAGTCTCTGTATGAATTGCTTCTTGGCTGCTTGCCTCCTCTCATTCCTAACAGCTTTGGCGTGAGGACTGCACTCTGTCACACTTCATGCACTTTCCCAGGTTGATATTAACCATCACACACTCTCTGCTGCTTCTGAGATTTCTTGGCTGACCAGGACCTGCATCAGTTTCTTAAAATTAAATCAAAGGTTTTTTGTTTTTTTTTGTAACCCATTATGTCTTGATTCAGGGGGTTGTAGTTTAAGCTTCTCTATTCTGAGATATAAACCAATATAAGTCAATCATGAATAAATGGTGAAACATGTTCCCTCCTTGTCTCTGGGTCATGAGAAAACAGGCTCATTTTGGCTGCTCATATAGCCGATACTAATTACACTTTACTATTAAGATTAATGAGATTCATGGAGGACCTCGGTCTGATGCATCTGCCAAGTTTATCTTTGTTTCCCTGATATTTATCCTCTCTGTGACTT
Organism: Pangasianodon gigas; assembly: GCA_022758105.1. Lineage (NCBI taxonomy): Eukaryota > Metazoa > Chordata > Actinopteri > Siluriformes > Pangasiidae > Pangasianodon > Pangasianodon gigas. The sequence continues at coordinate 4,145,246 of CM040456.1, read as the reverse complement.
TCCTTTCTCCTTGATGTTTATGTTCATTTTTGATCATACAGTTTTACCAATCAGACGTTTATTTTTACCTTTGGACTTTCTCAGGAAAAAAAAAGTTACTTTAATTCCTCTAAATGTACTTTATAGAAAGGTTGTGATGAGTGGGGATGTTGAGGGTGCAGCTGCAACTGTGAAAATAATACCAATTTTACATAAATAAAGAAAAAATATATTATTTTGACTAGTTTTTGAGTTTGTATGCTAGAGATAGTATTTTAGTTTATATGTATATATTATATTTTTTTGGTGATGTGCACTAATGCAATGTTCAAGTCAGCTAGGTACAGTAACAGATAATTACATAAGAAAATCTCAACCATAATGTCACCAAAGAGAATATCAGATTTTTTCAAGAGCCCCATTGAACTGAAACTACCAAAGACATTCAACTCTTATAATTGCAGTTTGTTGTTACAGAGTTCATTCTGAGAGATGAATTTTTCTATTATAGATAAATCTGCCCAGAGACATTAAAACCTTACCCATCAGTACTTACTTACTGAACATCTAGAAGAATTTTCTATTTATGCAGTTGCTGCACTTTCTGCCGAGTTATTTTTTTCCTTTATGTAGCTGCTCAATAACTTAGAATTACATATGAACTTAATGTTATTGAACTATTGAGATTGTGGAAGTTGGTTAAGTTTGTCTGTTTCCCAAGTGAATAAATGGAAAACTAAAAGACACTGGAGCAGAATATTATATTAGTAATAACAGCACACACTGACTTTTTGAAGATTTGGCGGCTCTTTTTTCGGCATAGAGATTTCAGTCATTGACATTCAGAGACGAGGCTGGTACAGCTGGCACTGTGCAGTGACACGACCCCCCCAGTGTGATTGACAGCTCTCTCTCTCTCTCTCTCTCTCTCTCTCTCTCTCTCTCTCTCTCTGGCTTAGTTCTCTTCAGATGTTTCAGCTGCTTCAAATCTGTAAGTGTGTTCACAGCACAATTCTGTGACTAGATGCACATTAGCAAAGAAACAGTGAGGCAGAGATGAGCCTCCAGCAGTTTTCTCTCTTATGGATGTGTGTGTTTGCACAGCTCTCTTATGGATGTGTGTGTTTGCACAGCTCTCTTATGGGTGTGCTTCCACATCAGCTTTATTGATTTAGACTTTGTATAAATGTTCATCAAGTAACAATGTACAATAACTATCATTAATACATAACTAATAGCTATGAAATAAAAGTTGATAGTTATTGAGACAATTAATAAATGTTTATTAATGACAGTTGATATTGTTAATTTCACAGTGCTGAACAAAGCATGTGTTATGTAAGGAATTAAACACTTGAGCTGAAAATGATCAACAGATGGAACTTCAGGGTGGTAACAGTTAGGATCCTGAAGATGATTATTTTTCTAGAAAAGCATGCACAAAGTGTTTTATTCCGCTTGTAACACAGGAATTTGTCAACACTGCCAACTGTTTTATTTATTAATCACCAACACATCATATATTTTATACATTTTATATTTACATTTTGTCAAAAGTCCAGAAGACAAGCTAGTTCCTGTTACAATATGCATTATAGCAGCTACAATCAGTCGTTCACTCACCAGCCTCTCTTTTTTCTTTTTCTTAAAATTAAAAGACAGAAAATGCAGCTTGTCATATTACCAAGAAATTGCAAAAGTTACAGATTTACCTCTGCCTGTTACAAAACGCACTGGAACTAAAGACTCCTTCCACAATGTTATCAATACCATCAAAATTAATGAACAGCTTTTGACCAATCATAACTGAGACTTCAACAGTGATGTAGTTTGATTAAAGTTATTATAAAGTGTTGCCGTTTGTTGAGTAGAAATGTAGTTTCTGTTTAGAGCTTAGGTTTTTTTTCTCATTTCTGTCTATGAGAATCTACAACATAATAATAAAGATTTTTGTCCCATTCTTTTCTCTATTCCATGCATCTGCATAAACACCAGAACATCTTATTAACTTAATAATAACTAGCATTACCGGTTAAACCTTTAGTTGGAAGGTATGGTTCAGAATTTCATTCAACATTCGAATTAACTATTGTTTTTAGGCCCAAGCTTAATAAAGCCATGATGGTAAACTTTCTCTTATATGTAATAACTTAGTGTAATAATTTCAAAAGATTTCCATTTCTGAATCGCTATTAACTGTGAGTGATTGAATTCGGCATTATGCTTAATATCTCGCTGAAACTACGATGTTTGCGACATCTGTTCATAAATCCTAACATTTGGTTTGTAACTGATATTATTATGTCTAAATCCACTGGATGATCAATTGTTATCTGTGCTA
>CM040456.1:4096990-4142826 GCA_022758105.1 Pangasianodon gigas | reverse complement strand
GTAATAACTTAGTGTAATAATTTCAAAAGATTTCCATTTCTGAATCGCTATTAACTGTGAGTGATTGAATTCGGCATTATGCTTAATATCTCGCTGAAACTACGATGTTTGCGACATCTGTTCATAAATCCTAACATTTGGTTTGTAACTGATATTATTATGTCTAAATCCACTGGATGATCAATTGTTATCTGTGCTACAGAGCACGTATGGCAGGGTGTCACACGGAATCCGGTTACTGTGACATGAAGAACTGGATTAAGTTTGGGTTTCATTGTGTTGATGTGGTGCTGTGGCTCTGAAATCGGATTAAACAGCAGTCTGAATAGAAGTTTTAAAAAAAGGAGGTCAGAAATACCTGAGAGATGGAGAACCGCTGAGAACTGGAGTGACGTCCTGTGTTCCTTCATGAGGAAGAGAGCGTTACGTAATCAGCACTGCTCCTCTGTACATTATGTAGTTGAATGGAATATAGTGTGAAAGTCACAGATTCAGGTCAGTATGGTATTGTATGAGAGCTGCTTTAACACCACACACCAGAACTTCACTGACACTCAGAGCAGCGTTAATAAGAGTTAATAAGATTTTCTTTGGTGCGCTTTATGTTCCAGTGTCGGATAAATAAACTCCTAACACGCTTCTCCCTCCCTACTGAACATAATAACTGAAAGTGTGACCCAGATTCATCTTCCTCATTTCCATTTCTCAGATATTTATTCTAGCATATAGAGCCTCTCTGCTCATTCACGTGTAGCCAGTTGTTATTTCTAATGTTTGGAGGCAGTGAGAAGGTCTCCTGAGCCTGGAGTCATTTACTTTAAAAATGCTTCCACTAAACAGAGGAACTCAAAGGCGTGGGTAATAAATCCAGTGTGTCTCGCTTGCCTGGTGCTAATACTTAATCAGCTATCAATGGGCTTCAGAGTGCTCTCCACTCCAGCAAGTGCCCTCGGAAATGAATTTGCTTCTTAAATTGGATGAGGTTGTATCTGCGCTTTAACAACGTACCTAATTGGCCCTGGAGGTTTGCTTTCAACTCTTAAAACAGATTCTTAAATTAAAGTGACTCATTTTGTCACCTGTATTAAAAAACACTTCACACACCGTTCTAAATGTGCCAGGATGATTAGAGCTAAAAATACTTACGTATTAGTTCAGGTAAGTCTTTTAGAATATTTTTATTTTAGGTATATGACTGACCTCAGCATAACCAGACACCACGCCATGTTTGTGTAATTCCATATGTGTCCATCAAGCAGTGAGATTTCAGGAGATGTCCTCATCTGTCTATCCTCACCGTCCTGTCCTCCGTCTCTCTGTAGGAACACATAAAGCAGTATCTACAGGAAATGTTAAAGGGAGGGAAATATCTGGTACACACCCATTATTTGTGCTCTTATGAGTAATATACAGAACTTACAGTATATTCAGGACCATCACAGTAACTACGTAAGGCTGTATTCAGAATTCAGGGTGAACACAATATGTCAGCCTGAAATTTGTTTTTGGATGGAAATACAGTAAAGAACTATGGAATGCCATTCAAGGATGAATTACATAAAAATGACACTTTAATTAATCACATTTATTAATTGTATGGTCCCTTTAAAATCCATGAAACATTATCTCAATGACTGACATTTTTATGAATAAAATTATGAACAACGCTTAAAGTAAGCTGTAAGTGTAGCAGATTAATGCCCGATCAGCTTATCCTTTAAATCGTGCTTGCTGGGTCTTTACAGAAGAGTGCATCTGAAATGACAAAAACATTGGCGTTATTTTATAAATTCAACAACTCAAACTAGTTAATTTAAAGCATGATTAAATAGCCTACATCCCATGCATACATTATGATTTCATGACATCAATTTAGTATCTTGTGGCTTCATTAAGTGCACAAATTAACTGTGAGTACACAATATTAAAAATAGCATACATATTTTCCATGCCCTGTCCAGTCACATGCTACAACTCTCAACAGTAGATACAGCATTTGTCAGTCTAAGTGCTATTGTATAAGCTGCTATATAATGAGTGTGAAAGCCATATTGTTAAATTAAAAACAAATTTGAAGTGATTAATGTGATCATTTCAACTAGGATTAGTCAGGCAGCATTATATTGGTGATATATTAGACTCCTCTTAGATTTTTTATTTTAATGCTTGCTGTCTTCTCATTCATATATCATCATAATGATCTTTTTTATTTTTCATTTTGAATTATCTCTTGCTTTTATTGCATTTGACAGCAAAGAAAAACAGCTGATCTTCTTTTTCTGTCCACATTTTTTTATTCCCTGATTTTTTTGGGGCTTAAAAGGCAAGTGTTTAATGGTATCTAGATGCTACTGAAAACCCCCGTCTCAGACGCTTCTACTCAAGAAAAATCAGGCAACCTCAAAGACATGAACCACACACAGGTCATTTTAATAATGAATCTGAGAAACTTTCCCAGAATAATTATTAATGTACCTTTTGAACTTAAGTCACCATATATGAGCCACAGTGAACACAAGGCATTGAATCCGCTTATATGATGTATGAGAAGAAATATTAATAGAAAACAACCAGATGGCATAGCAGTGCTTCAGTATGATTATTATTCATCACTGCATGAAATTCGTACCTCTTATGTTTCTATCACGAGTTTCACAATAATGAAAACAAAAGCAATCTCACACATGTCTGGAACAGAGCAGAATGGATCACCAGGAAAATCCATGATATTGAATAGTGCTTTTTTTTTTTAGTGTAGTTATTCAGAACGAGAACAAGAACCTTGGACGTGACTGTAAGGCTGCCGAGAAGCATCGATATTCAAAGACGAAGCAGTAGGAGCTCTCATTAATCAAAACAACAGAAAGCCTGCATACAGTGCTAGTTTTCTACAGTGTGCTATTAAAGAAGAGGACATGGCTGAGTCGTGGGCTTTTGTGCCCAGATTTTAGTCGCTCCTTTATTATAACACACCTGAATTACAGGAACTGAGTGTTACATAATGGGTGGAGTTTGTTACGGTTTACCATTTCAATTAATATACTGTTATAAAACTGTTATAACATAATAATAAACATATAGTACCTCATATATGTTGGTGCAAAAGACAGGTGTTTTAGCATTCAGAGCTTTTAACAATCTGTTTATTTATGTGCTTATTCTCTCTTTCTTACTCTCTCTCTCTCTCTCTCTCTCTCTCTCTCTCTCTCTGTGTGCATGCTGGGAGCGTTTGGGTGCATGTGAGGGTTCTCATGAGGAGAGGGTGATAGTGTGGGTTTTCCGATTTTCTGTTTTCTTTCACTTTATCAATGAGAGTTTTTCTTTTCATTTGACTAAAAGAAAAAAAGAAAGCTAATTTGGAAGCATAGTGGAGGAGGTGTCGCTTTGTTGGAAAGGATTGGTGAGGATCAGAGTGGGATTCGGATAGCATCCCTCACGGAAAGGGCAGCATCACCTGTTTCTTTTCGTCATGGTGTCAAATGTGTGCCTGCGAATGGGGTGGCTATAGAGGATATGCTATCTTCGTCGTTCTTCGTCTGTTACACCGGATCCTGCAGAAATGAGGAGGCTGGCATATAAACAATTATACAGTGCACAGAGTTGTGACACTGACTGTGCTGAGGATTTACTTAAAGAGTTGCCTCAGTTTGGGAATAAACAGAAAAAAGATTTGGATAATATAATTACTTTTCAAGAACTCACAGAGGCAATGCGTCAGTTATCTACAGGCCGGTCCCCTGGAACTGATGGATAACCGGTGGAATTTTATCAACAATTCTGGGACTTAATAGGACCAGATCTATATGAAGTAATATTAGAATTCATCGAAAATAAATCACTTCCTACAAGTTGTCGTTGACTAGTTTTGTCATTGCTTCCAAAAAAAGGAGACTTGGGACTCCTAAAAAACTGGAGACTAGTAGCTTTGTTGTGTTTGGAAATTTTTTTTTTTTCAATTTGTTTAGCAAATAGACTCAAGCACTTTTTTTTAAAAAAGGGACATAATTGATTTTAACCAAATTAATAAGAATCATCTGGGAGCAGGGGCGGACTTAACCATTAGGCAAAGGTCGGCAATTGCCTTGGGCCCCCAAAACCCATATTAACTTATAGTTAAGTTTTTTTTTTACTTTACGCAAATTATATATTTTTAAAACTCTATCGCTAAAATGGCATCAGAATGCTTCATTTTTAGTGTTGCACAGGAGGGTCCACCCCTATTCCATTGGACTATTCCATTATCTCACATTACTGCGCAGCTGCGGAAGTGACAGACAGACAGTGTTCAAAGTAGATGGAGCAAAGTTCTGTGAAAATGAAGCGAAACTATCCAAGCGGTGCTGAGAAAAGGAGGAAGCGGGAGGAAAGCAAAAAGATTACAGCGAAGTTGCCAAAGGTAACAAGCTTTTTTGTGACACGTACTGACGACGCAAAAGCTGAAGAGCAGAAAGAAGCCGAAGTCAATTCTTGCGAGACTACGTGTGCTAGCAGACATCATCACTGTGTGAGGAGTGCTGAGAAGAAATTACAAGTAGGTCTTAGATAAATAAGGAGTGACAAAAGGGTGGAACAAGAGATGTGGAGGGCCCCATGTCTGTGTTTGCCTTGGGCCCCAAAATGACTAAATCCGCCCCTGTCTGGGAGTCTTGTCATTAGATCAAGAGAAAGTGTTTGATCATGTAGATCATGAATATCTCTTCAATGTGCTGAAGCATTTTGAATTTGGTGATGTTTTTTATTTCATATATTCGGTTGTTGTATTCTAATGTGTATGTGATGGTTAAAGCAGGGGGTGGTTTATGTGCTCCAGTACCTGTGTCAAGACGCATAAGACAAGGTTGTCGACTCTCTGGACAATTATATAGCCTAATTATTGAACCTTTGCTATGTAGACTGAGAAGGAATCTAAACAAAACTCTAATATCTAATGTAAATGATAATGCTAAAGTGGTTTATCAGCTTATTCAGATCACATTACAGTTTTTATTACAGGGCAAGAATATATTGTAACGTTAACACGAGCTTTTGGATTATATGAAAAGGCCTCCTCTGTTAGGGTTAACTGGACAAAGAGTGAGGGATTCATTATCGGCAACCTAAAGGAAGAAATTTATAATGCATTACCAAGTGGTCACTGGATTTATATCGGACAGAGACCTGAGAATATGCAGGACATGGGGAATAACAAGGAGTTCCCAGAAATAAGAATTTCTCCATCAATAAGGGAGGAAGACGAAGTTGAAGTTACAGATTCCATCTTGTCTTTTAAAACTTCTCAGTTAAGGCTTTTCAAAGTCAAGTATATGTACACTTTATGATGACCAGTTTGTTTTTAATTTTTTTGAAAGTTTGTAATTTTTCAATCTTTATATTTTTCATTTTTGTGAGGAATCATTTGTTACTTTGTTAATAACATTGTTACATTATTAAAAATCGTGATGTAAAAAGTGTAGAAATAAAGTTATTGTTCCACCTCTCTCTCTCTGTCTTCCTCCCAAAATCTCTCATTATCCCTCTTTTATTTCACTTTCTTTTCTCTCTCTCTCCCACTGTCTTTCTCATTATCTCTCCATCACCTTCTTGTTTTGTCTTTCTCTCTTTTGTCTGTTATTCTTTGTGATTAATTTGGTTAATTCTCCGCTAATGAGGCTGTTACATGGATTATGTCTTCTGTTTGATTCATCTAATTTCCTCCCGCTGTAATCTCCTTATTGAAATATAGAAAGTCAGTGTGTCATCATGGAGCTTCTATGAAGAGTCTCTCTCTCTCTCTCTCTCTCTCTCTCATCTTGTTGGAATGTCATAAACCGCGAATCTGCAGCTCTATCTAGAAACTATCTCTCTACACAAAGACTGCTTTGATCAGACTTTAATAATCTTTACTCATCCTTGCATTGTTTTTCAGCTCAGGAACTAAAGTTTTCCACTCATCCATATGTGACTTCTCAGAGTTTCTCTTCCTATAGACAGATTTTTCTTTCTTTTTGGTTTGTTTTTCTTTGTGTTTGTTTTGAGGCACTGAACATTATTTCATATTCATGATTTCTGCAGGTATTTTACATGCTACAATAAATAGAAAATTTATATATTTTTTTCCCAATGGGAGCTTGTTATGGATTCAAGAGAAAGAAATGATGAGCCATGAAGCAGTGCTTGGTGTTTTTGCTGTAAGCCTGGTGTGGAGATGACTGAGTTCCCAAAATGCATCACTGCAATAATGACGCTCCTGAAGAGTTTGTAGTACTGGTGATTTAAGATTTTACAGTTGTAGCCATTAATATGCTGTGAGCAACTGAACTTAGAGAGTTTTAAAAGACTTATGAGACAGTGTTCAGGTGTCATTTCAAAATCACCATCATTGCATATGTTTAATTTATAGAGGAGATTTTCTATGTAGGTCTGCAGTACTGAAACAGTAACATTATAGAAGAGTTGGCCAATGAATTATAGTTGAAATATATAGCAGGGGTCCAAGCACTGTCCATGATAATACTGAAAAAATCCATACCTGTAAATCCAACAATACAGGCCAAGACATGAGGCTTAAATAACATCCATACTAAAAAAATAAGAACATTAAGGACATTTTAATGATTTGCATGAAATTATTATTGTTTTTTTTATTATTATTTATTGTCAATCTAAAATTTGTGTAACAGGCATTTCTTTCAGTCAATTTCAAAATATTACTGAAAATAAATAAAAAAGACAGACAGAACTTACTTTTCTTCTTCCCACAACATTGGGAAATTCAGAAGATGAATTCTATGAACTCTATGTTAAGTTGTTGAGTATTCCAAATATTTTATAGGGGTGAATGTGTTCAGGTATGAGAGTGGAGTGATGTTGTGGGACTAAAATGTAGATTTTTTTCCTAATCAATAGTGGACAACTCATGGAAAAGGACTTTTCAATGATGGTGTGATAAATGAATTTACACAGTGATGCAAAATAATATTTCTGAGGTATTTTAATAATAACATTTCATTGTAAAATGTAGTTCAAGTGGGCTGGGACAGGGAAAATAATTCTGTTCTATAGCAATATTATTAATGTTTATTAAGTTATTTATCATGCACATAAGGTGTTGCAAAGGGCATGTTACCTGTGTTTAGAATGTCTTTTAAGTTTACTTTACATACTTACCTGTAAAAGTAATAACAGTGGGACACAAATGGCACCCAGTAATGGAATCATCCAAAACATGATCACAGCCATCAGAATACCTGAGTAACAGTGGAAGAGTTTTACTGGTGACTGCAAATAAACATTTAATTATTTTGCCATTATTTTCTAGCTATTTCTATGATTGTGTTCTGCTTTATAGCATTTGGAGAAAGCAGAGGACATTGAGAATGAGCAGTCTAGACCTCACAGTTTAGTTACCCAGAATGCCCTGGTGGGCTGGTGATGAATGTCCAGCTGCTGTGACTCTGTGACCTTGGCTTTATGAGTTAGACATGGACACAGCGTCTCCTCTGTGAGTTGAACCCCTGAGCTGTGTCAAAACTGCAGGACAGAAATTACCGGCCTTCATAAATAACAAAGTGAAACAAAACTGTGCTTCTCTAAGAGGGAAATTACCTTTCGGCCAAAGCAATTATTTTGTGTCAGGCTCTTGAGTTGTGTAAATTTCCCGAAGAACATTTTCTCAGTAACGATCTCACAGATCCTGCAGCTGTTGACATCAATCATGTCTTTAATCTATTTCAAAGTTAACTTTTTCAAATCTATCTTTGGAAAAACAGATAGTGGAAACGACTCCTCACATAAAGTTTAAATAAGTTTAAACTTCGAACTAAACCTGTTACACTCTGTCTTCAAAAGACAGTATAAAAGCTTGTGTCCTCGCAGCAAAAATAAATTGCCATTCATTATGAAGTTGAAAAGGCCACTTTGGCTTCATCGCTGTTTTTTGGGCAGGACGTTATTCTGGATTCTCTGCCATGCTGTAAGTGCAGATCTTAAGTTAAAGGTGCTTTATCGATCCATTTTAGTTTTATTATATTATGTTACAGGTCTCTTTTCCAGCTGTAAATGATATACTCCTACAGGAGGTTAAGGAGATAAATGGGTGCTGAAAAGCCTGTTGAGGTGATTTCCATTCTTTTTAAAGATGTTTAAGTGCCGAAATGCCTTAAAAGCTGATTTAATGTGATGCATACCATCATTTTGCAGAATTTATTTTATTACAGTTTTATTTAAAGCTCGTATTTCACATCCCTGACTGACAGACATGTCATTGTTACTTACAAAAGCAGAGAATTACAATTTGGAGTCAGGACTAATGTCATGTCAGCAAAGACACACCAAAACCATACTGTATATCTGCTTTCTTTTTGTAGGTTTTTCTTAATTGGGTTAAGGAAATATACTGTAGCTCTGATCCAATAACACACTGAAAGTCAAACACAGAGTGAGGAGAAATATTTCCTGAGTTCAGAGTGCCAGGTTAGCAGATAAAACCTCAACAAGCCTGATTAATCAGAGAGAACGTTCCAGAATAGTTTATAGCTTTACAGTGTTTGGAGTATAATGGAGTCGGAAGTGTATTAAGTAGATTGATCTGTGAGATTAGAGAGTGTGATGTAATAGTTTTCCCTTGGGTGTGTATCCAGGGTCTTGAGTCTCTCTGCATATGGACACTTCAGCTCAACTGTTCTGGGTTCCACCATCACACCAAGTCCATTAGGTCAAACATTTAATGATCTACACCATCTGTTGGTGACAAATCTTATGATAACAGGCACCACGTTAATCCTTACATTTATTTTTCATGACTCCCCACTAATTTTAGACATAAGAATATGAAACCAGAGGATTTGAATAATGGATTTGCACCAATCTGCTCTCATTTGATCAACAAATTGCTTTCTGGGTGACTGTATTTAATGGCAGTTTAACCACTACACATTCTAGCTGAAGGCTCTTTCAGATTAATAGTAAGAGATTTACTTCAGTTTTAATTCAGTGGATCAGAATATTTATATTTAACTATATAACTGTATGTCCCACAGATCATTTATTCCAATTAGACACATTTAATTAAATAAAAGTTGTAGTGCACACTTTTTAAACCTCGGTTTGGACCATGCACAAAGCCAGAGCTAGTTCTATTCTTTTATGTTATTTTTAGTTACAGTCCTTTAAAAGGACACATATAAAAGTAGATAAAAAGTTCATAACTATGAGTTATGATTCAAATTCTCTGGTTGAGTGGGAATCGGCTTTCTGTAATTATGCAAATAGAGGGGAGAGAGAGTGAGAGGGAGTGAAAAATAGCAAGAGAAAGCCAGACAGGGAGAGAGAGAGAGACAGACAGAGAGAGAGAGGGAGAGAGAAATAAATAGCACTAGATTATTGACAGCATGCTCTCATTAGCAGTGCGGCAGAGCTCCTCATCTGTAACATGATCATGTCATTTCACACAGCTGAACTCCGCAGGGAACGTTTAATCATTTCCCTCAATCATTTCTGATTAATCTCTATTGAAATGAAAAGCATCAATAGGACACCCTTCTTCCAGGTTTCTCAGATGGAGTTTTTTTTTGTACATCAAAAAGAAAATCAGTCAGAATAAACAGGATGAGAAGAATGATTGTATTATCATGGAAATCAGTGTCTTATGAAGAAATTCAGTGTGGGATTAAACATCCAGCTCTCATGAAAACTTTTAGGTTTTTGTAAGTATTTTGTAATTATGAGCTCTATTCATATTATTTCATGATACTGATAAATGATAAAAAGGCATTATTATTATTATTATTATTATTATTATTATTATTATTGGGGTGTTTTTGTCACCTTAAGGATGCACCAATGGAAGACGCATATGAACTGTGGTTGATGTAAAGCCCAGTGACTATTAGCCTAAAACACACACACAAACAAACAAACAAACAAACAAATACTTTTTCTAATGTTATAGGTAATGTTAACTGTTTCTCCATCTGGGAATACACAAAAACAACAAAGTCAATCACTGAAACACAATAAATACTTTAAAATGTTGTGTGTCTGTGCTTGTGCTTGTATAATGCTGTACGTCAGTGTCCTTTTAAAGTGGCAGGTATGTGTGACGGTGCGTTAGTGCCATCAGAGACATGCATGATTCATGAAACTGACATAGATTTAAAAAAAAGGATGTCATTATAGTTACAATAATTGTCATTTTGTCACACTTTTATACACTAATTACATATACATAAAAATCATTAATAAGTAATTTAATAAAAGGTGCTTGCTTTAATTTAGCTATAGGAAAGTGTCATTTGTGTCATGTGTCTGTCATGGTGTTGCAATTGTTAAAGCAATTGGTTTGTTTTAGTTTAGCAATAAAAAGTGTGATTATTGTGTCTGTCATAGAGTATTAACACTGTTAAAAGGGGGCTTACTTTACTACTTTATTAGCTGTAGAAAAAAAATGTCATTATTGTATCACATGTCTGTCATAGAGTGATGTTTTTAAAAATGGGCTTGCATTACTTTAGCAATGAAAAATATTATTGTGTCATGCATATCAGAGTGTAAAGATTGTTAAAATAGAGTTGCATTACATTAGCAACAAAAAAATATTATTGTGTCATGAGTTTGTCATAGAGTGTTAAGATTGTTAAGTGGTTTAATTTATAGTACTTTAGCTGTAGGAAAAAAAAAATCATTATTTTATTATGTGTCTGTCGTAAAGAGTTCTAAGTGTTAAATAGGGCCTTGCTTTATTTTAGCTATAGATAAATGTCATTATTGTGTCATGTGTTTGTCACAGAGTGTTAAGATCATTAAAAAGTGGTTTAATTTACTTTTGCTATAGAAAAAGATGTCATTATTGTGTCATATGTCTGTCATAGAATGTGGGAATTTTTAAAAAGGGGTTCGCTTTACTTTAGCAGGAAAAAATGTCATTATTGTGTCATGTGACTTTCATAAAGTGTCCCAACTTTTAAACAGGGACTTGCATTATTTTAGTTATAGAAAATGTCATTGTTGTGTCATGTTTGTGTCACAACATGTTAACCTTAGCAATAAACAATGCCATTATTCTGTCATGTGTCTCTCATAGTGTTAAGATTGTTAAAAGGGGTTTAATTTACTTTAAGGCAGGTAAAAGATAGCTTCATACAAACAGTGTCATTGTTGAGTTAGGTTTAAAAAAAAAGCATCACTTATCTAGAGTCACTAATTCTTCTTTTGTTATAAAATATTAAGAATATGTAAAAGGCTTAGAATGTAAAAATGAACAATTATCCAAAATACAATACGCATTGTATTAATTGCCATTGACTATTACTGAAGTTACATGGGACTCTGTCACAACCTTTACAGTATATTCTAGTTTCATGCTACTTGTTAATGATATTTGGAGATTCCATTACAGATAAAATCAAATGCTTGATGTACAAAAATAATATAAATGGTCCATTCCAGCAAAAGGTTATATATGACATTCTAATATTAAATATCTGTGAGGACATTTGTTTGACATTATTATATCCCTAGAGATAAACTGTCATAAAATAAGTTGTGACATTTGGCATGCCATGTTTCTGGCACATTCTTTCAGTTGTCATGGAAGAGCTGTCATGAACCCTGTTATAGAATATACACTAATTAGAAAGCAACTAGCATGTGATATAATCTGTCAGGACATCAGATATTATGACACCTACCATGAGCGATACCAGTAGTGCTAACATAACATTGTTATCTTAAAGAATATAAACTGTTAAGAGATTTTATAACATGACATCAAGCATGACACAATGGCTATGTCCATGATGTGACACAAGGTTTAAATAAAGTGTTAACAGATCAGTTCTGGTACCTGTTGAGCTGAGTGGAAAACTGAGCTTGGATCGAGAATGGGGTTCAGTCCTACTTTATCTTCAGTGAATTGGTTTTGAAATACAAAGCAACTTCAGAGACTCACACAGCTGTATGTTTAAAATCTTGAGTCAAAACTGTGGCATGGAAAATGAAATGAAATCCTAAAGAAAATAAATGCCCTTAAAAATAAATAAAAGTGTAATATTCAAGGAATTAATACATTATCTGTCAGCCACTTCAGATACCTAAATAACTATCTCACTAATAAATATATTAGGATTTGTGGCTCAGACTCAACACTTCTCATTCTACATGAATTGCCTTAATTTTAGTAATTTCTATAAAAGTAGACCACACAGATCATTGAAGACACCTGAACTGTGCAGAATTCTAGTAAAAATGATGTTTAGAGATTGCAGATTAAGGAGATTCGATGTTAAACTGTGATGTTCTGTATGCAGTTCATGTGTGAAATAAAGTTGCTGATCTGCACATTGTGGTTTAATGCTGTGAAAGTGGCGTTTGACATTTTCTCCTCATTACTATGCAAATCGGTGGGCTTTTTTCTCCTCAGCCGTATTTCACACTGTAGAACTATCAAACACGGCAACTCTCTCCGTTTCTGCTCTATGCCATCACCTACTTTACACAGCACCACATCTTTATTTTCCTCTCTAAATATTTGATGTCAATACATTACAGAGCTCTTTAAGACTGCTGGTTTTGTGGTTCTGTGCGAGAGTTATAAATAATGGGCCTGCTTTTTCAGGGCGGTGAATTAGAGATGGTGTGAGCTGTAAAGTGTTGCTTCATCTTCCACTTCAATCTTTGTTGACAATGAATTAAGGTGCAGATTTCTTATTAGAGCAGAGGGAGTGATAAGGCTTTTTAAACAGTGATTTATGATGTTACAGTCAGCTCTATTTCTATATATTCCACAAGTTTGCTGGTGTACAATGTAGTAGATCTATTTATTACACAGATGACTACAGCAGCTTCCTACAATCCAAGTAACCTGATAAAACATCTATGACATAAAACTTGGCACAAGGAGTTCGCACAGCAACAAATAAACACTGCAGCAAGTGCTGGCTAGGCAAAAAAAGAAAAAAAGTCTACAGACAATGTTAGGTGAGTGAAAATAACAGCCTTATCTAGTATGTTGTTCTTGATGATCAAACACTCTGGGTCAGTGGCAATGGGGGATTCAGTACAATGAGAACAATGAAATTTATATACAGCTGGACAGAAACACTTTTCCAAACTTGCTCTTCTTCACTATAACCCTCTCGATCCAAAGGAACTAATGTAGCTAGCTAATGCATTTCATTTAAAATCAACTAGCTACCTTTATAAAGAAGGTTACTCATTTTTGTATTGGTATATGAGTTCCAAAACTCATTTACTCGTACTCATACTTGGTCGGAAAGCATGGCATTGATACATCCCAAATCTGGACACCCACACTCCAGTTCTTAAATTTTAGTGTTAATTCCTTTACTCGCTTTAACACAAATCAAGGGTGGGTTTCCTGAAACATTCGGAATGCCACGTACTTTGCATTTCCTTAGTAAGGATTGTTGTTTAATTAACAAGCATTTCCCGAAACCCTTTGCAGATGAGTCTTTACTGAGTCAGTCAAGGACAAAGAGCCGGTGGAGGTTAGAGTACCAGTTTGGCTATACACTGAAATACAGGAGGGACGAAGTTTTGCCTGCAGGAGAGTGTGATATAGTTTCTGATTTGGTTGCTGTTTATCAGTCGGTTATTCAAATAATTGGGCAAATTATTTAATTGTCATGAATTTGTGGTCAAATTTAACACTATCTCAGACCATAATAATTCAATATGCTGCACACTGACTGATTCCTAATGGAGAGCATTATGGGAAAAGACCGTTATCTGCTGAAAATGTTCTAAAAAGGTTTCAAGGACACTTGAAAATGAAGATAATCTACTTCTCAACCCAAGCTTTACTGTCTCTATGGTAGCCCATTTCCTTGACCATCAGGGGGCCATAAAAATTTCAGCAGCATCATGACTCCTATTATGGAGATCAGCAGCGATTCACTTTAAAAAGCTCCAGTCATTAATCACTCATTACTGGAGCTCCGACTCTTTTAGCGTAGGCCCCATTTTGGATCTCTGTTGTGTCTATGTTCTCTATTGTATCTGTGTGAATATTGATGGCTAGATGTCTGCTGTCAGAGCTTCTCAGTAGCAATCTTCTCACTAGCATTAAGAAGCTGTTGATATCCAGCGATACTCCATTGTTTGTTTGAGATATCAGCTCAATAACACTCCTATGCACTTCTATTCAATCTCTTTGGTAGGACAGTCATTACTGAAATCAGTACGTCATTAAGAAAGGGACAACATTTTCTGATAAGAGGTACCTGGTGCTGTTAAACGCTTCCCTGGTCATTGTATAGTGAAACACAGCAGTTTCCCAGCTGATGACTTTTATCAGAACGGATTTAAAGAAAAACTCCCTAATCACAGAGAGCAGTCAATTGAGTGGAAACCCATTATGATCATATCGCTGCTGTTTCTGAATTTCTTACAACCTCAAAACTCAAAGGGGACGTTCTTACACAAAACAAGCAGCCGGAATAATTTAGCTAGTCTCTTTGTTCTGCTGTCAAATTCATCACCATTTAGCAATTCTGAAGCAAAACTAGGAATGATTCTCCATTTAGAGCAATTTGTGCTGTTGCTCAATACAAAGCCATTACTGCCCGGGAGAAATCGAGTGACATCTCAGCAGAGAGAAAGCCGCCGTCATGTGGGAGTGTGAAAGCAGCCATGATGGATGTTACTCAAAAGTAATGACTGAACTTGAGGGCTTTGCTCCATCAACGAAGACGAGGTTGAAGCCATTTTGTGGTGATATGTCATCAAGGGCTTGTTTCACTCTGTATTGTCAACAGAAATTGAGCTGGGAGAATAAAAATTGCCTCCAGTATTTGTGGCCTTGATGGAAACACCCAAATTGAAATACTGCAGCTTAATAGCGTCTATTTACAATAAACAGATGCCCAATAGTACAGCAAATGTAACTTTTGTAAAGGTTCAACATGGAGGTTGTTTGATTTCTGCCATCTGTTGCCAACTCTGCCATTCTCCAGATGCATCGCGACCCGCCCTTAACACTTCTGACAGTGTAATGAGCTGATAATTACAAACAGTAGCAGATCCATTCAGTCCAGCTGCTAATATCACTTTTAAGTCACATTTAAAAAACACTGAACATATTAAACACTAAAAAAAAGGTTTATAAGGGCTGGAGAGTTAGGATGTTTCCCCATTCAACCAAAAAGCTTCATCAGTTCATATGGAATGGCGTTTAGACAGGTCTTTATATTGCTTTTATATCTTGACTTGAATAGTATTTGTGTGCTGATGTAATTAAGACTGAGTGTTCTTATTCTCACAGTGCTGTAACATTTGGCAAATTTTTAATGAATAAATTTATTACTATAAGAACCTTTGGCATGGAAGGGGTTGGGTTGCCTCAATGGTGTGTCAATCCATTGGTCTTTGAGTTCTTAATCCATCCTTGTCTACAGGAAATGTTTTATTATTATGTATCTCCCAGCCTTCCTGAAAAAGGTACATCCTAGAATCACATTCTTCCTATTCTAACATTTGATGCTTTTTATATGTGCTATCCTCCTTTGCTGTCTCTCTATGCTTTTGATAGCAGCTTTTATTAAATACTTTCCCTGATGTGATGTGAGATTAACAAATGTGCAACAAGTCAGTTATTAATTGTGCTGAAACCTTTCCAGCTTTTTCTGCCAAGCGATTGCACAGCAGTGTTGTGCTGTGGAGTGACTGCAATACTTAGTCTTATTAATTGGAATTTTAATTAATTTCCCAGATGGCAAATAACAACAACAATAAAAGTAGTGGTGTCTCATGGTGTTATTCAACCGAGTCTGGTAATTAGATTTGGGTTCTGAGCAAATCCTGGGAGAAATGATTAATTCAGGGAGAATGAGTGTGTGATGAACATGTGTATTACTGCCTACCTCAAATCACCTCTCATGTCAAATGTCACATCTCATTTAATTGCCAATTCAATTCTGTTTATTTTCTCTGGATGTTATGTGGAAGGATTTACTGAACACCTTTATAATCTGTTTAAATCTGTTGAAAAGTTTATAAAGGTTAAAATTGTCATTTTGAAGTTGTTGGAACAATTATAAACAATGTTTATGATTATTGAACTTGATATCAGGTAAAATAGAATCTGCGCTATTAAACATTATAGGTACTAGTGCTTTCTTATTAGTGATTCTATACCTGACTATAACCACAGCACCTAGCTTTGACAAGCTATCTTGCGGCAGAGAAGGTGTGGTCAAGTGCTGTTTGGAGGGCAGAGTCTGGGAGAAGGAGTAAATAATTCAGTGAATGATTTTACAACTGTGTGTGATTATCATGACTCTATTTACACGTGTGTCTTGCAGTCAAGGGAGTGAAGTCACACAGCCAAGCTGAGTAGCCAATCGCACAGCCAATCCAAGCTGAGCAGCACCTAAAGCAGAAAATGTGTGTTTGCATGGGTGTGTTGATGAGTTGATGAGCAGAGTACTCCACTTAATAAAAAAGAGAAAGAGAAAAAAAGCCCTATAAGATCAATGACAGAGTCGCACTCTCCAAAGCTTGTGTCTCATATCCTCAATTCCCTTCATGACCCACCAGGGATGTCACAGTGTGCCAAAATCTGGAAATTGAGGAAGATATGCCATGGAGGCCACGCCACAGGGCCGAGAAAAAACTCCCTTGGACAACATGAGGCAGAAACCTTGAGAGGAACCAGACTCAAAAGGGAACCCATCCTGTTCTGGGTGACACCAGATAGTGGGATTATAAATCATTACAGTATACAGTTACAGTATACAGATGAGTAAAGACAAATAGTAGTATGTCTGTTAAAAGGATGTTCAGTATGAGCAGATTGTAAATAAGAGTCCTGGGATGAGCAACAGGACAGTCTTTATGATTACAGCAGCAGAGTTTATCCAATAAAACAAGGGCTGTGTGTGACTAAGGCAAGTCCTACCAGACCACAGAGTATACTAAATGGAGCAAAAGTCTCTTCTTAGTGTTGGAATTTCACAGTCAGCAGTCACAGTCTGGTAGTTCTGTGTATTGGTGCCGTCTTGCCTCAGCAGAGCACAGAGTGCAGAACATGACAGAAAGAAGGAAATCAAGAGGCTGGCAAAAAACCTGACCAAGTATAATCCTTTATGAGTGCATACTGAGTGTTGATTAGAATGTCACTGGCAGTAGGTTGCTTTAGTAGCTTTGAAAATGAGTAACATTCTAAAAATCTCTCATAAGATGTACAAGTCTCAGTTCTTTTAACTTCAGTATCACTTAAAAACAATGTTGGCATTCCAGTGTTCTCTTCATCTGATATTTTGCACTCACGAACATAACATACCCAGAGCTGATGCAATTATTAGCATAGTTTACATTCACTATAATTCATAGTAAATATAATGTGTGTGTGTGTTCCTGTATATTTTCAGATGGGTTACACAGGCCAGTGTATTATTCATCCAGAGGATTTGCACTCCCACTCTCCCACTCTCCTTGCTCATAGCAATGCTTCTGAGGCATAATGACACCACATCTTTCTGTGATAAAGCTAGTCATGAAACCTGACAAAAAGGAGCAACTCTTAATGGGAGGAGAGCAGCTGCACAGCCATCTCAGGTTCAGAAAAACTCCACTTTGTTGGCTTCTCTGCAGGGGTCTGAGGAGATCAGATTGATGCACTGCTGTCTTACAGCGACATTTCTCTCCTGACAGCAGCTGTACTGACACAGCTGCTTTCACCGAAGGCCAGAGACATTTCTTCTCTCCCCACAAGCATCCTAGTGTAGGGGCAGGGCATAAATGTGCTAGCAGGGTTAAGACCCCCCATCTTTCAAAGACATCAGTAAAGGTTTCATTTTTGGCATCAGCATCAGATGTTTTTAACAAATGTCTTAAGGTGGACTTTTTAAAATGGCATAAAGAAGCAAGAAGCAAGGCTGGGACTAATTTCTTTTTAACCCTGGCTGTAGGTAGTGACAGTCATGTCAGGTGATTACACAGAATGACACGCCTCCTAGACTTGATCTCCATTCCGGCTGATATTTTTCAGACACATGTCATGTCATAAGATGTCATCCACAGTCATTGAGAATTGTCTTGAAATAAATGATCAGTCCTCAATGATTAAGGCAAGATTGCTTTAAATTTCTATGATTTTTTAATGTTCATATGCATTCATATTTTTTTGATGTCCTGTATTCTGTCCTTTATTACAGTTCTTTGGTTTGTTTAGTTTCTGAAGGCAATGAACTTTGAGTGTTGTAAGCAGTAAGTAAAACACTATACTGCATATCAATGAGAGGAATGTCGGTTCATGGGTTATAGGTTTTCGTAATTATGTAAAACACACTTTATAGCGCATCTTACAACTTGCGTTCAGACTCCTCTCATGGATGTCAGTGGAATAGTATTTATATTGTTTTATACCACAGCACGGATGACTGCTCAAATCTGATTGATCAGTAGGTGTGGATTATTTTTATATAACAGCACAGGTAGTTCTGGCTGTAACGAACGATGTGTAATGAACTATTCTAATGCATTAGAATCGTTTCTGTAGTAACAGTTCATACACAGGGACTTGTACGGCAGATGCGTCAGATAATCTAAGACTAATAATAAGCTAATTTAAAAACGGGTTATTGTTTAACAAAGTAATTCTTATAATTGTTGATGTGCTGAAGTTTTCAATTAGGAGATGTTTATTTAACATTTATAGAAAAAGACTTGGTTATAAGCAATCCCAGTCTCTTTTCTCTTGGAGAGAGAAAGAGAGAGGTGAAGAACAACTGTTTATCACAGATCGGGTACTAACTTGTCTCTTGGACGTTCCACAACATTAACTCTAACTATAAACCGTAAAAATGCACGACGTTCATTAATAAATTAAATAATGTAATTGTTGGCAATCACACCCCTCCGGTGTACATTATATTTTATAACAGCATGTCTGTCATGTGTTATTCCTTATTTATTAACACTTATCATGAAATATTTGACTTCTCTTTGTCTGCCAAAGTTGTCAGAAAGATAATAAGGATGATCTTTCTCTCAAAATCAGACAAGCCTCAGTTTGCCTCTGTAGACAGCACTGATAACAGTTCACGGAATCAGCAGCAGATTTGCCACCTGGAGGAATAAAATATTCATGTCATACCTGGTGTAATGTGGGAGCGCTAATGTAGCGTGAAGCCCGATGGTGTGTAGCAGGACAGGGGACAACACTGCCGAGCAACCTGATGTATTAAATAGCCGATGGGCCTTGTATAAATTCACATCAATCATAGCGGACATGAAAACCTTTATATATGCCCTTCAATCAAATAGGTCTATTTAAAAATATCTGCATAATGCAGTGGAAAATGAGGCCAGGGCTCTGAGAGGAATCTCTGACTCACACTGACTGTATATGAAGCTTTTAAAATCAAAGATTTAATTTTTTACAGGATGAATGTTACATGTATCAGTCATTAGTTTATTAAAGAGGAGACAAACTCTATAGCCGTTACATACGTGCCTCTTAATCTCCAGAAAGTTTTTGCTTTGATCACTGCTGCACCATGATTAAAGATGCTGTTCCATACTTTGTGCACCTTTGGGTTACTCTGACCACACTGCTGTCCAACTCATCCTGATAGACAGACAGAAATTTCCAAGTCTGTCAAAAAAGATGACAAGTAAAAAAATTCAGTAAAAAGATGGACGAAAGCCATAGAGAAGCTGCAGGTTTGTTTTGACACACCAGGTGATAATAAATAAGAAATACGACACTATATATTATGTTTTAAACTATCAATATGTTAAAAATGGTTTTATTATATCCCAGCTTTTCTGTTTAAACCATTCAATTTTGTGCCCAAATTTAAAAATGTTCACTGTGGGCACCTTTTTTCGGCATCTACATCTGATATGAGAAAAGATTTGTAGGTTTAGTATGAGTTTCTCTAAAGGAGCCATAAATAAATCTGTTGCACACAGAGGAGGGTGCTGCTGAGGTAAACACTGAGCTGATAGACGACTCTCATTAATATATGAGTCACAGGCTTTGAGTAATGGCCTTTAATGCCTCCTGTCATGTTGGTTAATCTGTGTGAGTAAAAGGCTTTTCAGTCTGCTTTTTTGCGCTAATAGAAGCTAAATTGATGCTTCAGCATGGAGAAAGTTTCTGATGTAACATTTTAGAGAACACGTTACAAATGAACTTATTTCCTTCCTTTAGTGTATAAGGGCAAGTGAGGTTAATGCCACTTTGTGGCTCAGACACGTCATGCTTCAGCTGATTACAGCAGCATATTAAAGAGAGCAGGGAGAAGAAGAACGAGGGAGCTGCTGTGGAATTCAGCCTCATAAATATATGACATCCAAACTCAAGCAGGATTTAAATGAATAAAAACTGCACTCTCACTCCCCACTGTGTTTCAATATTATTAGAAATAAAGCTGGGGCTGTTTAATTAAATATAATCTATTCATATCATATTACGGAGAATGGGGATTGGGGATGTGGGCAATGAAAATGTATATATTACATTACAGCTTAACATTAATATGATCTTTATATGTGGATGTTCGAACCTCCTCTAGATCAGCAAATTTCAATTAATTCTTGCTTAATTCTGTTTTTTTTTTCAGTGCGTGTGATCAGTAAAACTCTGTATCTGTGTTTTTTCTGCACTTTGAGTAAATGAGTATGAAGTGTCAATGCCTTCATGATGTTTCAGAGCCATGTGTTTATGGCATGGAAAGAGGCTTGTGATAGGAATTTCCTGGTAAGTGTGTAGCAGAGAGTTAGAAAAAATGTTCCAACAAGGTTCAAGGTACCATGAGAGCTCATAGAGCGAGTCCGACATTGTTTATGTGATTTTTATCCTTTATCCTGACCCTCCTGAAAACAAAAACTGACCACCATATTGATTTTAAATTTTTTCCCTGTTCTCCCTGAGGAAAGAGAGATAAAGTGTATGTTAGAAGAATGCTTAGATATCTGCTAGGTGAAAAAGAAAATCCTATATGATCAAATAAACAAAATCATGGAATACATTTACTAATACTAATATACTGTGTATTCATCATTTGTGTGGATTCTTGGATTATTTGTTGCATTAGACTCAATGAGTAAATACTGAACCATATGCAGTTTTAGGAAAATAACCCATAAGGACTAGAAGAGGAGAAAAACATAATAAAAAAATACTTGAACTTTAGAACTGCTTCTCTGTCTCCCTACTCCCAGGCTGGAGTTATGAGAATCCGTTGTCTCTCTCTGCTCTGATGGTCTATTGATTTTCCTCTGCTCTAAGTTCATTGGAGGATTTTCTCATTGCGATAATACAGTCGTGATATCATCTGAAATTTCCATCAAGTGCCAAAGGCCCTAATCCTTATCTCCGCTAACAGGGACGCTGACTAGCTTCACTCAGGAGGTTGTTCCCATGACCTGCTATAGGTCTTCACACACTCTCTACAGATCCACTCATTAACACAACATGAAATAATTGTGCAGTTAAAAGAGTGAGACTTCCATTCTGTATAACTGCTTTCAGAGCTTCACTGGTGTTCTTGTTTCATTGTGAAAATGATGCTATGCTGAACTGAAAAGTTAAATCTCTCAGACTGGACAAAACAGAGACTCTGCAGTTTCATTCAGGAGAATATTTTTACACATCAGTAAGAGAGGAAACCTGAATCATCCATAAGTGACATATTCAGTGGGTGAGAGGGAGAGGAAATTAATATTTCATAGCTGAACTTTCTCTCAGTGTCTCACAAAAGATATGGACAGCTCGACACTTTGTGTTATGGGTGATGCACTGCTCAAAGTTGGGATTACACTTGTACATAGCATTTATTCCTATTGTTTAGGAATAAAGACAACACTATACTCATAACTTCTTATTGCTTAAAATAAGTGCTAATGTTATTCCTAAACAATAGGAAACCTTCAAGGTTGGAATCTAATGTAGTCTGGTGGATGTGTGTTAAAAGGTTGGGTACACCTGCTGTGTTGAAGTGTATGTTGAACAGAAGAGTAGATGAGTGCCCCTTTTGCTTCCTAATCCACCAAAAGACATTTTACCCCCTTTTTGTCTTTACTATGACCGCTCTGGACACACCTAAGTGAGGACTCTTCACTCTATACAAGGAATAAAACATTTGGGATATGCTATTTCTAAATAGTCAGGAACCAGGAGACTGCTGTTGATCTTCAGACTCTGATGTTTATTGTGCACTTGAAGAATCTTCACATTAGCATTTCTCAACAGAAATACAGTGGGGTCCAAAAGTCTGAGACCGCTAGTGAAAATGCTTCTATTTTGCATTCTTTTCTAATTTAATACAACAATTTTCATTACAAATTATATTATTGACAATAACTTGAGTGAAAAGTAGATTACTTTTTTCATTTACATGAATTTCAGAGTTTCTTAATATGTAGTACATCCTCTTTTTGCTTTAATGACAGTGTGCACTCAAGCACTCATGGACGCTACAAGTTTGTACAAAACCTTCAGATTTTTCTCCATTTTAGATCAAATCCATCGGTGTGTCATCTGAACACACACATCAGTAGAAGAGATTAGACATGAGGAAAATCTGACCTTTTGTACAAAGCAGTTACACAGTCAATATCACACATTTGCTTACATTTGAATAGAGATCTAGTGCAGAATCTTGAATATTAAATATTCAAGATATTTAACATTTACTTTCTTTGTTTTAAATATTTTAAAATTGTAAAACCTTCTGTTTATTTCTGATTTTAAATGAAAAAATAAAATCCCAGATTTTCAATGTGATCTCAGACTTTTGGACCCCACTGTATAACTTTAGAAAGGTTTCACCAGCTCAAATGTACAGATTCAACAGGCGTAGTGTATGTAGGAGAAGAA
This sequence comes from Pangasianodon gigas, assembly GCA_022758105.1. Classification (NCBI taxonomy): domain Eukaryota; kingdom Metazoa; phylum Chordata; class Actinopteri; order Siluriformes; family Pangasiidae; genus Pangasianodon; species Pangasianodon gigas. Next base: position 4,120,001 of record CM040456.1, on the reverse strand, counting down.
GGCGGAGGGAGGGGGTAAGGGAGAATAGAGATAAAAAAACGGAAGATGACCTAATGCCACTTGTGTCTGGGAGTGCTATCACCTCTGAAATTGATGTGTTCGGTCACAGTGACACATCGGAAATTGATTACTATTATCACCCTGTAGTTGATTATTTTTCAATAAGAGCATGCCCTGAAGTGTTTTCTTCCTCTTATGCCACAATAGTTTGCCAGTGATTACATTGTTTATTATTAGCCATTTATAGTTACATTTAATGTTGCAGAACATCAGTAGAACAGGTTAGCTCCTGTTATCACTTATGTTAAAGCAACTATAAACAGTTGTTCACCTACCAGTCTCTCTTTTTTCTATCTCTTGAAGTTAATATGACAAAAATTCAGCATGTTACCAAGAAACTGGGAAATGCAAATTCCTCTGTCCGGAGGACTTTCCCATGTTGGAATATTTAAAACTTATAGCTTCACTAAAGCTACCTAAAATGCTGTAAATAATAAAGAGATTTGTTTTTTTAATCACTTGGTCCAGCCAGCTGTGATTCTTGCTGACTGGGCTGAGCAGAGTCAACTATTTTTTCCACTTTATCTAGTCCTCTATGCGGCAGAGAGTAAATGAAGCAGTGACTTGAAGTAAGTAAAGGAAGTAAGTAAAATTTATTTATATAGCGCTATTGTAGACAGTAGTCACATAGCGCTCCACAGTATATAAAAAACACTAAAGTGGTATGTACATAAACAAGAATAGCAACACATTACAACATAACATACAGCATAACAAAAAAAAAAAACAAAAAACACATTACCCAATATAAGCTAAGCCAGCTTGTAAAAATGAGTTTTTAAAAGTTTCTTAAAACCTGACTCGGAGTGTGCCGATCTTATGCTCAAAGGAAGATCATTCCAAACCCTAGGCGCTAAAACAGCATACGCTCTATCTCCCTCAGTTTTTAATTTAGACCTTGGGGGGGATCAACAAGTTTTGAATCGATGATTGTAAAGTCCTTGTTGGTCTGTATGGAATCAATAATTCAGTAATATAAGAAGGTGCTTGCCCATGCAATGCTTTGTAGGTAATAAGAAGGATTTTAAAATCTATTCTATTTTTGATTGGTAGCCAGGGAAGTGCGGCCAAGACTGAAGTAATATGGGTACTATGAGGAGTTTGGGTTAAAAGTCTTGCAGTGGCATTTTGAACAGCTTGAATTCGAGAAACTTTAGATTGACTGAGACAGGTGAACAGCGCATTACAGTAGTCAAGCTGTGATGAATTAAAAACATGTACAACCCTTTCCAGATCCTGAGTGTTCACAACCGATCTAAGTTTTGAAATATTTCTTAACTGATAAAATCAGGTTTGGACTACTTTTTTTTAACATGCAGATCTAGTGACATATTAGAATTGAAAACAACACCTAAATTTCTGGATGCTGTTCTCATATTTCCCTCCAGTGAACCAAGGTATGGCTTTATCATATTTGCAATACGATCTGGTCCAATAACAACAATTTCAGTTTTATCTGAGTTCAGCTGCGGGAAGTTTTCCGACATCCAGTTCTTGATAGCTACAATACAATCTAAAAGAATATTGAGCTTACTGATATCATTTTGTTTAAAAGAAAGATAAAGCTGTGTGTCATCTGCATAAAAATGATAAGAAATACATTAAAATCTTGAATCAGTTGACCCAGGGGAAAGCACAAAGAAAACAGAACCAGGCCAAGAATAGATCCCTGAGGTAAACCAAACTTTTCTATATTAAATGAAGATGTACATTCTCCAATTTTAACAGAAATTTGGCAGAATCACAGATCCTGCATGACATATGGGATACGTGTTATTATTTTCATCCATCCATCAGTTTGCATGTCAGTGTGTCTTCATTTTACTTACACATATCAAAGCTATATGGATATGATACATGCAAAATGACATCTTCAGATTAAACATTTGCACATCGTCTACATGCAGACACACATTCGAGATTTGTGTCTGTCTCTCTGGTCATAAATATTCATGGCAGGTTGGACTTTGGAGTGTTTTGATTGTTTGAGTGGCAGCTTAGATTATCTGACAGCATCAGCAGTTAAGGAGAAAGAGCATCAGCACATTTATATGCTAACACACACACACACACACTCAGTAAAGCCTCTGCTGCTTGACTGACTGAAAAAAAAAATCATCACCTGCACTTAGTCCTGAAGTGTGTGTGTGTGTGTGTGTGTGTGTGTGTGTGCGTGTGTGTGTGCGGACACAGTAAGTATTGAATTTGAGTTCAGCTGTGAGGAAGAGTTGCAAAATTAATTACTAAGATTGGGTTGGTGGGGGCAGGGGTGCTTAAGGGTGTTAAGAAGCATCACCACCTATTTGAGAAAAAAAAAAAAGTTATCTGATTTCAATGATTTCATTTGAACTGCAGGAGGCAGTAAAGGATCTGTCAAACGTATGGCCCGCAGGCCTGAATCAGCCTAATAAAGGTTCTAATCTGGCCCAACAAATGAATTTAAAATTTGTGTTCTAAAATAAAAAATTGTCTTGTATACCATAGACTAAAAGATTTGTTAAAAAAAAAAAAAAAAAAGCTAGTCTCTGTTATTCCACTAGGGGGAAAATTAGAGTAATAAACTTCATAACATTAGAAAGCTGAAAGTTTGACGCTGTAAAATATATATATATATATATATATATATATATATATATATATATATATATATATATATATATATATATACATATCACACATTTAAACATAACATTAAATACATAACATTTAAACCATAACCAGCCATAACATTTAATAACATTGATTATATTACAGTGGCACCTGTCAAGGGGTGGGATATATTAGGCAGCAAGTGAACAGTCAATTCTCAAAGTTAATGTGTTGGGAGCAGGAAAAATGGGCAAGCGTAAGGATCTGAGCGACTTTGACAAGGGCCAAATTGTGATGGCTAGATGACTGGGTCAAGGCATCTCCAAAACGGCAGGTTTTGTGGGGTGTTCCCGGTATGCAGTGGTTAGTACCTACCAAAAGTGATCCAAGGAAGGACAACAGGTGAACTGGTGTCAAGTTCATGGGCACCCAAGGCTCATTGATGCATGTGTGGAGCGAAGGCTAGCCCGTCTGGTCCGATCCCACAGAAGAGCTACTGTAGCACAAATTGCTGAAAAAGTTAATGCTGGCTGTGATAGAAAGGTGTCAGAACACGCAGTGCATTGCAGCTTGCTGCATATGGGGCTGCGTAGCCGCAGACCGGTCAGAGTGCCCATGCTGACCGCTGTCCACCGCCGAAAGTGCCTACAATGGGCACGTTAGCATCAGAACTGGACCATTGAGCAATGGAAGAAGGTGGCCTGGTCTGACGAATCACATTTCTTTTACATCATGTGGACAGCCGGGTGTGTGTGCGTCACTTACTTGGGGAAGAGATGGCACCAGGATGCACTATGGGAAGAAGGCAAGCCGGCGGAGGCAGTGTGATGCTCTGGGCAATGTTCTGCTGGGAAACCTTGGGTCCTAGCATTCATGTGGATGTTACTTTGACACGTACCACCTACCTAAACACTGTTGCAGGAGTATGTAGACTGTATTTGGAGTGTCCACCATAAATGTCCCTGTGAATTATCTGTTTACGTATTAAAAAATGTCACTTAATTTTGTATGAAACATTACTGACATTACAAAGCTAAACACTACAAGACCTAGATTTAGCTTAGAGAATTGAGAGTTGTGTTTGTTTCTCATATAAGGCTGTGTTATATGGTAACAGGGAGTGTGTTATAGTCTCTCCTCCTCTCTCTCTCATCCAGAAAGGGAGATAGAGAGAGAGAGAGAGAGAGAGAGAGAGATTATACCTGTTAATTTCACACTGAGGTTGTCACCTTCCTGCTCTTTCAGTCTCAGAACAATTGACTGGATTTATGAGAGAACTAACTATCCAAAGTAGGCATATTTGTAGGTCTGGCCATGTTTTCTGCTTTAACACTTCACAGAATCTTGTCTTATTTATCTGTACTAGAGCTGAAGTTTGATTATAAGATTTAAATTAGATCTAAATTATGCTGCCTGTGTTGTTCTCTACAACAGCCTTATGTACAGCTTGTACATAGATTTTTTTCAAGGTCAAGGTTGAACTGAAGTACTATCCAATCTTGCTGTAATGAAATGAAGATCCCATTTAATCACATGCAGTGCCACTGAAAGCAGTTTATTCAATTACATCCTGACCTTTCTTTAACGAGTCTTAAAAACTTGTTAAACATACTGTATGTAGGAAAAAATGGAAAGCTCGAAATGTATGGTGTGATGGAATATTTTCCACTCATTACTGCTTACCATCCAAAAGGCTCATAAGTGAAAAAATGGGGTTTTTTATGCTGATATAAAAAAAAGCTCTCAAGCAATGAGCACACTATAACCATAACAATGCTCTTACCAGCCCTAGCTACATAGTATCAGATAACTAACTAGTTTAGCTTGCTTTGCAGATGAGATTTATTATTATCAGTAATGCATATGAAAACAAGTAGTTTTGTAACTGGTGATGAGGAGGTTGTTTGCCTTCGCTGTAATTTTGGAGACAGAAAAGAGAATTTTAACTGTTTGTGCAACTTGACCGTATGCAGCTACAGTTAAAGTGAGACGTTATTTTTATTTACACTGGAACGTTGGAATATCAGCAATGAAATATTTTCAATTAATTTTTTTTTTTTTCATCAGCATTTTGTCCTCTAAGCTTGTTTTTCTCAATTACCACCAACTTGTGACCTGATTGATCAGGAGGTTAAAAAGCACTTAACATCACTTGGTTTTTTTTCTGAAAAATCAATTTTGACAAAAAAAAAGGGGACATTTTCTGAGGGACGCTTTCTGTTCTAACATTTCTGTTTGAACTTAATAACTAATTATCAAAGTTTACTCAATGTTTACTGCATAAAAGACAGTTCAGGAATTGACTTTATGAAAAACATAACTATTAGCTATGATGATTCCCTTCCAAATATTAGATAGATTTCAACATGAATATAGCAAATATGCCCTGTTTTAAAAAGAATTGTAATGTAACTGAATCTTACTGTTCAGTTTGGATTAGTTAGTTAGTTAGTTAGTGTATCCTGGCCATTTATCAGTCATCAGTGAAACAGATACAGTTTAACCTGAAAACCTAAAATGTCAAACCTCAGGGTTTTATATTTGTATCTCTATACACTTTACAAGAGTTTAAGTGATGTATGAAAAGCTTGAAGTGTAATATAATTATCATGTCAGGAATGTGATCATTTCAAGATCTTCAGACTGAAAAACTCCATGTCTCTGTTGTATAAATACTGTAATTAACACTAATTAGGCAACAGCTGAATGTGCATCTGTAGATTCAGCCTGGTAAACAGACGTTAACTGGATTCCGTTTAGCAGAACAGAAATTATGCATTGTTCATTAATATAAATGATTTCTGTGTTGCGCTCATGCTGCTGCTCACAATTCTATAGAGAGCATTTATACAAATTCAATTAGTAGCCTGATCACTGGATGCAGAATTTGTTGAAGTCACTGCAACACTTCCTGATGGAAAATTCATGTTCTGACTTTAGTGTTATTTTCTCCTCAGGATGTTGTACATCAGATAAATGAGCTCTGTGATGTATTACATGCAGGTCTGGCCCTTGGCATAGGCAATATAGTCAGCTGCACAGGGTGCTAAATACAGGGGCAACTTTTTATTGAGCAAATAAAAAATTCTGTGCTGTTTCATGCACCAACAAAAAAGAGCATGTACATGTAACCCTCTCTAAGGGAAAATACATACTAGGTTCGGATACTTGTATCCAAGGCAATTGGATTCTAATGTGGTGAATTGTACGATTGGAAGTCATTGACAACACACAGATTGATTACACTTTCACATGAACTGTATTGAAATGTTTACAATATCTAACTCAACTGTTGTACCGAGAACATCAATAAAGTGTGGTGCGCAATCAGTGTATGTGTTCAGTTTTTTTCAAGTTCCACAGTCCAGTCTTGAAGATAATGGAGAAATGTTTCCCTTATTGTAGAAATAAGCTCTGTCTTTTTTTTTTTAATGATGAAGGAAAAAAACAACCAAAAATAAGGTGAGGCCAAAAAAATGTTCTATTGATTCCAATCTGGAACTTAGGAGTAGAGTTGATAGGGGAAAAAGATATATATCCAAAAAGGGGTGCAGTCAAGGCCCACTGAGATCCTACTGCACAGTGGTATCATCTGGAACACCCTTCAGAAAGCAGTGACTCCATGGATCCAACAATCAAGGGTGGGTGGCTCGCCATCTTCCTTCCAGAAGAATTCAATAGTATACAAAAAACCTGGCCTGCAATAAAACAGGCACATCCATATCAAGTTACTCATTAATCAGCTGATAGTCAATTAATACGGACCTTAATGTACAATAAACTCTGTTTCAACACAATAAATGAATTCAAATCATGAACTCGACTTCTTAAACATTCACAATCATGTGCTCAATTCACTCAGTATACCTACTTGAGATACTGAAAGCCCACTCAGTTAATCATGTTGTCAAAAATATGACTTTCACATTGTAAATAATTAACAATAATCAACATTCACTTTTGTCTATGCATAGAACTTTTACATCAAGTCGATCACATTCACATTTCTTACCATGAATCACATTATGCGTTCTCAACAACGCATTAAAATGGCTGCTCAGTACTACAGCATTTGCATCACACATCAATGATAAAACTCAGGGATGATCAACTCTGAGAGAAATTATTTGATCATAATATGAAGATACATTGAAACAAGTATGACAATATAAATCTCATTTAACTATTAAAGAGTTAATATCAGATCGTTTAAGCTTGTTAAGCTCGTTAACACGTTAAGCTCGTTAAGGTGATTGGAAGACCCAATTAAGGATAATTAATTTATACAAAATCTACCACAGACATTATTTGCTTTTACCCAGGAGTTCCACATAGGGCTTACATACACACTATAGACCTGTTTATGAAAGGAAGAGAAAGAGATGCTAATTTGCACAAAGGTCATACAACCAGCTGCAGTAATGTGGTTTGCATATTCTAAGACAGCATTTGTCATAATTAGTAAGATTAACACAAACCATCATTTCTACAGACCCAGATAATTTTTAGCAGTACTACTGTAGGTGTTATAGAGCGTATTATAGCACACCACTGTTGATTTCTCAATTCTGATTGGTCAGAAAGGTGTTGATTAATTTTCAATTAACAGAATGCAAGGAAATCACAGGTTAATATTCTAATATCTTATCGTTTCTATAGTAACTTACACATTAACTTGTATGGTGACACTCATCCTAATCTAAGACTAATAATAAATGGATAAAATGTGCTGTTATTTAACAAAGAAGTATATCCTTATTTCTATGCTGTGAGGAGATGCTTATTTAACATTTGTGGTAGGAGTCTCCAGTGTCATTTAGTAAGTTTTCTGCCATGGGAAGGTCCTCAGGACAGAGTTTGTACTTTCCTTTTTTATTGTTAACATAACAAGCTGCATTGTTTTTGGCTTAATAACTTCTAAAGAGAGAAAAAAAAGAGAGGCTGGTGAGGAAACAACTCTTTATAGCTGCTATAATGTAAGTGATTACAGGAACTAATCATGTTTCATGGATGTTCCATAACATTACTTGTAACTATAAATGGATAAAAAGTAAGGAGTGTCATTCTTTAGTAAATGAATAATTATTGTCTTTGGTAAATTGTGGTATAAGGGGAATAAAACACTTCAGGACATGCTGTTATAGGAGAATAATCAACTTCAGGGTGGTTATTTCCCTTTAAGAATATGCCCTGTTGTGTTTTATTCCTTACTTAAAATGTCAATACTACACACACACACACACACACACACACAATACAGTTTGACTTTACTCACATGAAGTTTCATGAAGAAAGATACATCTTACAGGAAGTGCAGCATGACAATAAATAACATGCCAATCACCACATTGCACTGTTTGTGTTTTCCCCTGGTACATATTTGTCACAGGGATCTTCAGAATGTCAGTGTCATTATAGAGAAAGAGCAGTGTGATGTTTAATTCTGCAGGGATTCACATGAATCAGGGTGGGTTATTCTTGTGGATTAGTGTGTGTTATTAGTTTTGAGCATCAGTGGGTGTTTGGGACTCTTCAAGGCCACAGGAAATGAAATGGGTGTGAGGAGGGATGTAATTATTATATCTGCTTTTCTCACAAAGACTAAGACCTGGTTTATTCTTGCCATGTGACTTTGTGCACATGCAGAAGCAGCAGCAATGCGAGCAGTATTGTTCACATACTCACCTGCATAATTTATGTACATCAGGCGGATTTAATGCGACATCTACTGGATGGCATGTCAGAACAAAAACATCCCTGTCTGTCAGGTTTTCACATAGAAGTATAAAATGTTTTGCAATTTCGTGCACAGTGATGTTCAACAGTGAATATCTCGGTCTCTCTTAAAACTTTCCACTGTCATTGTGATTGCTGTCATGATCTGCATGTCAAATCAAAAAACTATGACCTTACATCCAAAGTATTCACTAATCTAGAAGATCCAGAAGGTACACAAGACAGAGGTTTGAAAGTTACATGAGTGGCTTTTAAAATTCGAACACTAAGCATAATAAGAAAACCGGTTATTACTCGTACTCAATAACTGTTTAGAATAGTACACAAGTATACAATGTGAGACACAAAGTTAGTTTGTTTGATCAGTTGTGGACATAGTGTTAAATGGTGCTACACTGCCACCACTATTTACATTGTTATTGCACCATGCGGATGCATAGCATTAATTAACAAGTGGCAGAGAAAGATTTGAATATACAAACTAGATAAACAACAGGTTAATTAACAACTACGCCAGCATGCTAATAAGAACAGAAAACAATAACCATATAAGGAAATTGAAGGACAAATTGAGATAATGTATGCAGGGTCAAAGGGGACAGAATCAGGGCCACTTTTATGATTACAGTAAATGACTTTGACATAGCAATCAAGTGTCCTCATCCTTGACTTTTTTTCCCGACTGGATTTCACACTACTTTACTTCAAATAAAACATAAACATTGCTTATTTTACTTAAACAGTGAGTGGCATAATTTCAGGTAAATGGTTTAATACATAATAAAACCATCATCATCAAACTCCTTTAGCTCCAGTGATATTTATGTGCTATAATGAAATGAGCTTTGGGCAGCTGGGAGACTCGAGTGGCTCTAGGAGTCTCAAGGAGGATGGAGGAAAGAAAGGGATTAATTTCTTGCAGATTTATGACAGAGGTGCAGGTGTGTGTGTGTGTGTGTGTGTGCAAAAACACTGTTAGGTGCCATGTTCAGCATAAGCAGGATCATCCTCTGCATAGAGATTATTTTACACACACAGAGTTTGGCTATTGCCACAGAAGTTTTTCTTGACTAACAAAGTCAAAGACATATCATTTAAAATGCTTCACCGGTTTTATCCAACTAACCACTACCTACAAACACTTAAGAAAGACATTAATGTAAATTTTACCTTCTGTGGAGAACATAGAGAAACACTGGTACATTTATTTGGGTTTTGCCCCTTTACAAAGCAACTCCGCTTTATTGCTCATATCATATCTATCTATGATCATATGTATAGATATAGATCATATCTATCCTAAATTTTTGTTACTTTGGAGAAATGTATTGTTTGGTTTCACTGACTATGAAAGAAAGGTCAGCTCTCAATTTTATTTCATCAGTTTGATTATTATTTTAACCAAACTTTACATTCATAAATCAAAATTCACCCACAAAAAAACCTAACTTTTTAGAGCTATCAATAAATCTCAAACAATACGTTTCTTCAAATCTCTGAATGTTCGAAGAAAAAAAACTGTTAAAACAATTATTTTAAGCTTTACAAGATATTTATGTAACTCTTTATTAGCTTTATTATTATTATTATTATTATTATTATTATTATTATTTATTTGGTTTATTTTCTTATTACTTCTTTATTTTTCATCTACTGATCCCAAGTTGTTCACCCATTGTATACTTGTCTGATTTTCGAAAAATATATATATAATTACACGCACACACACACACACACACACAGACACACACTACATTTTGTCATATGCTGGTCATTAAGCTGTATCTGTAATTTGATTAATCTTTTTAAACCAATATCATCTATGGCTCAATTGATTCACAGGAAGTGAGACCACCAAACTGTTCTGATTTTCTCATCAGTTCTCTAAAGAGCTCAGACTTTATTCTAATTGGTCACAGAAACCCACAATCTATTAAAACCACTACGATAAACTGGCTATTAAAGGGGAATATTTAATATTTCATTACATTGAAGGTTCACTTATAAACTCTGAGATTGTATGGATATTTCTCTGCATTAATTTCTTTATTATATAGGCTAAATAATGAGCTCTGGAAAATCCCAAGATCTTTTCAGAAAAGGAATCTGAGTGAGACAAAAACTTTCTGAAAATTGAAGATATTCTTTTAATTTAAATATGTGGGACATTTGGCTGGTCTTCAAAGGAAAGCTGCTTCTTCTTCTTCTTTTTAACAAGAACTGCTGACTTTATTAAACAAACAAACAAACTAAAAGAGCCAAAAAAATTTCCTTTTCGTTACAGAGGTCATTGTGTGTGTGTGTGTGTGTGTGTGTGTGTGTATACAGGGGAAAAGAAGGCCAATTTTCTGGATTCACTTTTTAATCATCTCATCTCTATCACGATTTCTTTTGTAACTTCTTGCTGCATGATTGCTTCAGTTAATGATGTACAGACGGAGGAGTGTGTGGAAATAAAGTTGCCCTAACTGACACACTTTAGAGATTTTGAGCAGATTCCAATTTGCTCCTAGAAAATCTTATTAAACAGTAAATGTGAATGACAGCCAAAAAGCTTCTTTCCAGCACATTTAAGCGAGCTGTGCTCAAACTCTCCTCATTAGCCTTCTATCTGTTCTTGCTGCTCCAACTCGCTTGGCTTCAAGCTGATCAGCAGCTGGGATTCAGATGCCTAATGTGCAGCTTTCTAATCATTGCGATGTACTTTATTGCTTTCTGCTCTTCAGTCCTCGCGCCTGAAAACCCTTTTAGCTCAAAGAAAGCTGCCGTATGAAACACTCAAGGCCAATAACAAAATCAAGTGCTTTCTAAGATAATTATGCAGACAGTGTGAAAAGCTTTTTAGCAGTAAACCATCCACTTGCTCTTACTCATCAGTTCTTATGGCTTATTTCCTTTCAGGTCCATGGTTGATCGCTTTGAGGCACTAAGTGTGATTCTTTTGTAATCTTCAGAAATAGAAGACTGAAGCGTAGCTTTGTGGCCTTTTGAACTCAAGGTGAACTATCATTATTATTATTATTATTATTATTATTATTATTATTATTATTATTAGGGGGCCAAACACTGAAGGTGCATAGGTATATCTGATACTCATTTGTATTTTAATCAAATAAAAATTTACTCTTGAAATCCTGGTGTTGAAATAACATCTATTTAGCAGATTGGTTTACTGCTAAATAGCTTTTCACGCAGTCTGCATAATTATCTTAGAAAGCATTTGATTTTGTTATTGGCCTTGAGTGTTTCACACAGCAGCTTGCTTTGAGCTAAAAGTGTTTTCAGCAGTGAGGACTGAAGAGCAGAACGTGATAAAGTGTTGCTGTTGATATTTCAACACCAGGTTTTCAGGAGTCGATTTTTATTTCAATAAAATAAAAATGAGCCTCAGATATTTGTGATCACACCGTTTTAACTTGACTTGTTGGCGTATATAGTGATCAGTGCTATAAGACCTTTAGGTCTCTGCACTTTCTCCTATTTGACTTTCTAATAAATGTAATATTCAGCTGTTATTTTGCACATCGTATTATGTTATACTGTGTTGTATCATGTACTGCATGTTGTATTATCGTGTACTCTACAACGATTTATATCTACACATGAGACCAACCCTTACCCTGTCATTTTTCCCTGTCATATTCCCTGTCATATCTACAAAACACTTTATCATTGTTTTGATTTGTTTTAGATTTATAAAGCACAATTAGGATGCTGCTGAATGCACAGTTTTACCAAACTCTCTCATATCCTTCCATAACCTGCATCCAACTGTTAAACTGAACATTATTTAAACCAGAAACTCTCTAATATCCATCAATCTGCAGTTTGCTTGAAGAATCATTTAACAAGATGAATAGTTAAAATAATGTTTTGCTACAACCATCGGGAGAAGTCAGAGAATACATTTTGTGACAAATGTATATTCTCAGCTGAAACACCATTGTTCAGATGTTTAACACTGCAAAGCCTCGTGGGACAGATTTTCTCTAAATCTATTTTAATGTTGCATTACAGAGCCTCATCTCTCCGAGTTGTGTTTGATTTATTAGAGCAGATCACTCAGATCCTGATAGAGGAGTAATAAATAAATGTTTTCCGCTATTCCGCGTTCTCTTGGGAAACCTAAACATGGCCATAAACTGTTTTTCTTGTCCTTGTTTTTATTAAGTATCTTGCCAATGAGCCATAAAAGAGAAATTTGTTATGAAAGCAAAGCTGTTACAGTGCTGGTGATGGATCGTTCCATTCTGTGCACCTTTAGACAAGAATAAATGAGCTGCTCTGAGGTACAAATATTTAAACCCTCACTGAGAAAGAGTCACTGTGAAAAAAGATTAAAAACAATGCATACTGAAAGGTGAAATATTTAACTAGGTATTAAATGCATGGAGAAGCTACCCAAATAGGATGTAATTTTTATTTTAACTGCAAACTGGATCTCAGTTGTAAAACTGGGACTCTGTTAAGAGCAACACTGACCCCAGACCACTTGTTGTTAATTCTATGGGTAAGCGAAGCAATGGCATGCTTACCACATCAAACTAGCCATTTCCCTCATGAACAGTTAACTACTTCTAGGTCCTTCTTAGTGTACTACCTCTCTGTGGATACAATTATTTGTGCAATATGTAAATTCACTCTTACTATACTACCTGTACACATATCCTTAATGCTTCTGCCTTCACCTTGCCTTCACCTTGCATATAGCTGTATTATATCTGTACATATATCCATTCTGTTTAAGCCTATTGTGTCTACTGTACAGTGTTAGATATTCTCTCTTATTATTATTATTATTTGAAAATTTTACTATTATATGTCTTGCCATCTTATTGGTATGTGTGTTCTGGAGGCTTCATACCAAGTCAAATTCCTTTTGTGTGTGTGCACCCTTGGCAATAAAAGCTCTTTCTGATTCTGATTCATCAAACTAGTTTTATAGCATATGTACAGCAGCATGGGAAAACCGTTCACTTGGTCAAATTTTGACTTTTTTTTTGTACTAATATATATATATATATATATATATATATATATATATATATATATATATATATATATATACATACATATAGTTCTGAAAACTACAGACTTTCCTTAAGTAAAATATCTTTCTATTTTGCATGCATCTCAGCCACAAATATAGCTCTTTATTTATAATTTAATCTACTGGAAATTAGTTCTCTCTTTGATTATCATCCACATCAGTCTCTGTCTCGTTTAAGCGTTCTCTTCAGACTAACTTTGGTGGGGAAACAATTGTTGATTCATTCACTCACTTCTGTTCCATTGGCTAAATTTATTTTTATTAATGTCTTTTATTAGGTTATTTAAACATTTTAAAACTTGTGTGTAACAAACTTCACGGATGGGCAAGGAGCAGGCGGGAACCGAGTGAACTCAAACGTAACGTTTAATAATAAACAGAACTCAAACATAACAGAAACCACAAATGTAGCACCAACATAAAACACACGTGCATCTCTCTCTCTCTCCCTCAGGCGCTTCCAGCCGCTACTTTATTACTCTGTCCCACTGATTAAACAACTCAGAGCCAGGTGTGCATCCTCACAGCCAGGCCCCTCCCTCCTCCTCGTCACATTGTGTCATCTGTACGGAGTGTGTGAGTGCTCTTCTTTGTTTTGATGATGATTTTGATGACATACAGGCAACTTGTATCTGATTACAAACTGAATTGATTAGGTTTATGTCCATTTCACAAAGTCATGTAACTATCCAACAATTTGATAAAATAGTGACATTCATCCTGTGAGGAAATCATGCTATTGTTTTGGTAAAATATACATATGGTTTCTTAAAGTATGTTCTAGTTTGGTCAATGCAATGATTTTGGCTATTTTTCACATACTGATTGAATCAATTTGTTACTTTGCCACATAATTATTTTTTTAAAAAACTGCTTTTGAGTGATTAATTAAACAATGATGTGGTAAATTATTTTTGTCGGCTTCATGTTTTTTAATAGAACAAAAATCTTACTAATAATTTTCATTGACAAATGACTGATTGATTTAAAAGTCCAAGAAGTGTAGTGTGATTTATAATGTGAGGGAGAAAGTGAAAAGTCTTGAGGGGTTTTTGTGTGTGTGTGTGTGTGTGTGTGTTAGAATTCAGAACATCAGCGTTAAGCTGGAGGTCAGACAGCGAGAGCAGCAATATTGTGTGATATAAATGCACAACGATACTTTCAGCATCTCTTCCCTCATTTACATGCGGCTCTTTTATATTTCCCTACTCGAGCTGCCAGCTGGGACAGATCAAGGCATTTATCACCCACTGGCCACAGGCGATTGGGTCTTAATCCACCAGTGCATGTGCGCTTGTTGTTGTGGATGCTGTCTGAGGTACTAATGCAATCACTAGCCATGTTGGCACAATAAACACGATGAACCTGCTGCTCCAGTGGTGCTTGCTTTCCTTCCATTATTAAAGGAAACTTCTAACATCCCTCATATGTTCGTACACCACAGCGAACAAAAGGACACCAGTAATTCTCTGTTATATGGAATCTCTGTGATGGAGAGTGAGAACAGCCGGGCTTTATCACTCCAATGTCTGAACCCTGACGAGCAGAGAAAGACATGACAAGTCAGTTTGATTGAAATCTTATAGGAAATAGATAACACTTTACTTTAATGTCCACAAATAAGTATATATTAATACTTAACCAATGCACACATGATGATGAATTAGTACACATGCACACCAGGAAATACTGTATACTTATACACTGAACAGCCTCTGAGTCATATATGAATACCCAGTATTAGCATCTTGTTATCTCAGGTTAACCCAATGAATTTATGTAACTTTTACATTTTATCTTTGCTTTTCAACACCTTTCCAACAAACTTTACATATTATATTATATGAAAATACTTCTCCAAATTGTAGATTCAGAGTTATTTCTTTTACCTCTTAAATAGATAAATGAAAATCCGTATAAATTATGTAATGCTTGTCATAAACAAATAAATAGAAAGTGTATGGCCAAAGAAGTTCACGTTAATTATTAAAAGTAAAGACAAAGTTCTAAGTTCTGTTTATTCTGTATAAAGTGTGTATATTTGGCTTAGAGTATTGCTCCACTAAGAGCATCAGTGTCCACTGGGACTTCATTAAGTCTGTGTGTCAGAAGAGTCTCTCTCTCTCTCTCTCTCTCGCTCTCTCTCTCTCTCTCGCTCTCTCTCTCCTGTAGAGCTGCAAAATCATTTTATTATGTCCATTTATTTCATCTCATAAAAAAAAAAGCTTGCTGCCCCAGGACTTCTGCTGTCTCATGTATAATATTTGGCTGTGCAGATGTTTGCCATGGCATTTTGTAGCCCAATTATCCTTAAATACAAAGTAAATCTAAAATAATTAGTCAGTCTCAGGAGTGTTCAGTTGCCTTAATTAAGCGCTGTCTTTTTGAGTGGCAACAAATTAGAGCTGGTGTTTCTCCCCAAAATTAATGTAGAGTCAAGAGACCAATTTATGAAAACTATTCCATGTTAAATCACAGTTCTGTTGAATTTCTGATTCTTAATTTTTCAGTAGTTCGGTCTGTAAGAGAAATCACAGGTTTATATTAATGCACTCATTCTAATATGTTACTTACACATGGACTTGTAAAGCAAACCACCTCACATAAAAAGATTTTTTTAAAACTCTGTAATTGTAGATATGAAGTTTTCTGTAAGGAGACATTTATGTAACATATATGGAAGGAGTCTCCAGTATCAGTGCTTTGTAATAGTCAGTGTTAAAGCTGGAACTTTGGACTTTGGCTGGTGAGGGAATGTCTGTTTATATATAATGTAAGTAAAGTATAAAATGATAAAAAAGACTTAAAAAAAAACCCACTTTCGGATGTGTCGTTATAAGAAAATCACCTCTTTTGTGGTAACAGTAACCGCACTTCATGTCAGGCTACAGCTCACCACTTTGTTGTGGATTATTTTCCTATGACAGTATGTCCTGAAATGTTTTATTCCTAACATAAGGTACTATTTACTGCATTATTAAAATAGTGAGCTAGTCTTAACATAGTGCATATTTTATTTATTTATATAGTTATTCTCGGTATTCTGTTTTCTTCTCAAGTGCTCTCTAAAAACCCTTCAAATGGTCTGAATTGTCAAATGCCAGGAACAATTATCCTTGACATATTCCTTATTGCTAGCATGCCCACTATTGCTTTGTGAAGTTCAAACTGCAGTAATGTTCAGCCATTTCCATTCTCTTTTGAACCATTTTACTTTGATATGGACTGATCCTCCGTTCTGTATTAACTTCTTTCTGCTTCACAATGACAACAGCCATAACTGAATGCTAATCAAATGCTAAATGGCATCACATTTGCTCAGCAGACTAAATCCCAGCCATAAATTCAGTCAGCAGTTACCAACTGCATATAGTTAGCACTGATTACCCAAACTATAGAGCTGAACACTGAGGAAGCTATCAAAATCAAAATGAAGGACAGAAGCATAAAGTCAAACCAGAAATAACCAGCAGAGAACGCACCACTCAAAAATGCATGCTGGAATGGCAAAACCTCACAAAGCTACAAGCTGAATTAACTGGTATAAATACACCTAGATAAATGAGGGTTAACAGAAAGCAGGTGAGTTCAGTGTGCAGGTGAGTGAGAGTGAGCTAATTACTGGACTGGATCGAATTGTGGAATTATGGTGGCTCCTGGATTAGCAGTGAATTTGGGTGTCACAGCCCCATACTGGAGGAAAACAAATACCGCACGAAGAACTCTCTTTAATTTAGCAGTTCTCAAAACCTAGCACTAAATATTACCTCAGGTGATACTTATTATTCACAAAAAT
Organism: Pangasianodon gigas; assembly: GCA_022758105.1. Lineage (NCBI taxonomy): Eukaryota > Metazoa > Chordata > Actinopteri > Siluriformes > Pangasiidae > Pangasianodon > Pangasianodon gigas. The sequence continues at coordinate 4,102,770 of CM040456.1, read as the reverse complement.
TAGTGAGTGTAATGTGATATCCAGCCCAGATTGTCATTTCTGTAGTTTCTTCATAGATGTGTGAAATGATCAAAGAAAGCTCACAGAGGTTCTGCTGTTCTGCAAGACAAAGAGCTAATGCCTTTTAGTCTGAATGCAGCTGATTGAATTGAGTCCTAATTCTATTTGAAGAAAATGACTAATCACTTCGTCTCTCCAACCTTGAACCTGAGGTGACTCTTAAATCAGTTTACTCTGTATGTGTCTAAGCTGGTTATAAAGAACATCCTACTGATCCAACATGCATAGTCCTCTCCTCTAAACACAGTGTTTTTCTGGTCTATTTTGACTTTTTGTTTCTTTTCTAGTGATATTGCAACACCTAATGTGTCTAAAAAAGTAAAAAAAAATTTAACAACCAACAAGTAAGCAGACAATTACTATTTTCTATTGCTAGTGTTTTTTTTTTTTATTAAATTCAATTGGCAATATTTTTAACATCAAATATTTCTGTAGTGATGATTAACTGAGTTCTGCATTAATTAGTAGCATCTGGTAGTGTTAAATGAAATTAGAGAATGCTCTGAGGCACGTAGAAAATAAATAAAGCCCTTCCCTTGAGCCATGCACATTACAGCACAAAGCCTTCCTTAGCACATGTTTGCCAATGCAATACAATTTATCAGGCAGCCAATTACTCCCCATAGGATCCTTACTTTTTATGCTAAACCTATTAGGCTACTGTAAGATCCTAACTATTTTCACAAGCATTTCAGTAAAGCATGTGTGATGTTTTCAGAGGCTATGTTGACATTATTAAAGAACAGATTTCATTTTCCAACTTCTGGGCTCTCAATTTATAACACTTATTACTATTTTTTTTTTTTTTTTTAGCTCTCCTATTCAAAATCGTAACTAGCTGCCAATGGTGATTTTGTATAGTCTCTTCTAAAGAAATCTGACCATGAACATTTAGTGTAAATAAATGCCAACAAATTACTTTCTTTACTTCATTCACTCTCCAAAATATTAGGGAATATTTGTATCTACAAAACTTATTCAGAGAAAATAACATTTTGAGATACTGAGGTCTGGTATCTGACAAGGCCATAATACAGATGCTGGTCTTTGCAGGGTCACAAATGATATTAGAGATGCTGGAGAATTTTCTTTTTCAGTCTACCTTGATATCACTGTAGCATTTGACACCAGATACAGCATACAGGAACTCCATTTTAATTGACAGACTGTGGAAGCAGGTCGAGATACCAAAGGACTGCGCTGAACTAGGTTTCCTTCTACTTCTCTAGATGCTATTACTATGGGTAATCATGTGTCTGTGTCCACGTGTCATCTAGCCAGTTTCCACTGCAAGGAACTAGTTCATCTAAGACTGTCCATCACATGCCTGCCACTGACTGACCCCCACACTTCATCTTGCAGGTCACCATTTTTGGGCTGAGCCAGACCAGGTTATATGGGTGCCCCAGTCACCAGATGCTTCCTGAAGAAAGCACCTTCAGGCCAAGTCACCAGATGCTTCCTGAAGAAAGCACCTTCAGGCCAAGTCACCAGATGCTTCCTGAAGAAAGCACCTTCAGGCCTAGCTCCAGTGGTGGGTCCCAGTAACCCTAATCTGGATAGGGTACACTTAGTCTTTGTTGTACCTTTTATGGGGGTATAGTTACTCGAGGCTTCAGCAGGCCGAACATAGACACACAGGAGGCAGGAGTGGTGGAAAAAAGTGCTTTTTTATTTATTTCTTGAGTGTGGTGCAGGTGGGAAAGGTGCAAGGTGAGGCTGGAAGGGTGCGGTGTCATGGTCGCCTCGTCTTGGGGCGCGGCGAGTACAGGTGAGCGGCGCCCAGGCAGGACCCAGGGAGCTTCTCAGGCTGCCAGGCTGCAGACTATCAATGTGTCACTGAAGGGGAGCATGGTCTTTGTCACTGTCATCTGTCTTTAAGAGAGAGAGGGAAGAAGGGATCAGTGATATCATGAAGATAAGACTGGCTCAGCTTGCTGTGTCTGCTGCACCCTTTTAGACTCACCTGAGATCTTCAAGAGGATGAGGAGATCATTGGCTGCCAGTTCTGTGTGTTTCTGCTGCCCCGCCTTGCAGCCATGTATTCTCGTGCTACAACATTGAGGTTGCTGAAACAGCGCTGTCCTTTCAGCACCCATGAGACAGTCGTATGAAGAGCATGGAGTGTTTGTAGCGAGGGGGTTGCAGGCCCACCATCACAGGGGGTTTTGAGGTTCACTCTTTGTCTGGCCTCTCCCCTCAGATCTGTTCGTCAAGGGTGGCCCTATTGGAAGCATTAAGCTCCTGGTGACATAGCCCTGATGTTCACACAAATACACAAGCCTCTTCAGCATAACAAGGTCTTCATCCACAAAGATGTGTCAAAGAGGATGGCCAACATGCTTCCTCACTTTAATTCAGACAAAACTGAGGTTCTTCTCATTGGTCTTTGGCATATACCAAATAAAATGCAGTTTGTCTTAAACAATATGTCGCAATTTCTGTACTACATTGACTACTATAATACTTTATTCTCAACACTGTTATCTTTGGTTTACCTTTGGTCAGTACATAAGCCTATAGCAGAATTGCTTACTAGAGCAAAATTTTCTGCACCAAGGTAGTAGGGTGGTGCAGTCGGTAGCATCACTGCCTCACAGCTCTAGTGTCTTTGGGTTGAGTTCAAGTGTGGAGTTTTACATGTTTTCTCTGTATTCATGTGGGTTTCTTCCGGGTTCTCCAGAATCCTGGAATAAATGCTTCAGAATGCTTAACTCCTTTACTGTCTTACACTATAATGTTTACTTGATTTTAAGATTTAATTAAAAGCGTCGTATGGTCTAATCCCTGAACACCCCCTGGGCATCTATCTAAAATCCTGCATTAAACATTTGCTCATAGTTTGATGCAAGATGGTTGGGGTGATTGCTTCAGTTAGAGCTATCTTTATCATTATTCTGTCTGCACCATTAATCATTTCATTACACCACTCCATATACCACATGGAAGCCATTTTGCCTGCTATCTTTCCTGTTTTACAAATTAGGAACACTGAAAAGGTTACATTGATTTTTGTGGTGCCATTTCCCAGTCTAACAGGATAATCTTAATAAATCAAATCATTTTGTGACACCACTGGCAAGCTGTGTTGGTGAAGGCGGGTATTGGATTTCCACTGTTGTGTCTGCATTGCAGAGTAGATGCTGGGATTAAGAGTAATGAACAGATTACATCAGAAATGTCAGCATGTTGTTTTTCACAAAGATTATTTTATGACACCACAATCATTCAGCTTGTTATCCCAGCGAGGTAATCTCAAAATAATAGCTAAGTGACATTTATTTCAGCTTTTATTTACATATATATCAGATTTTCAGTGGGTCAAATATGAGTCCTGACAGAACTGGTATAACTCTGTCAGGTTTGTGGACCTCCTTTCTCAGATACGCTTTTTTAGTTCAGTCCACAAACTATGATATTCAGGTCAGGGATTTATGGTAGCTATTTCATGTCACACAACTCTTTAAGCCAATTTGTAGCAACTTTGAATGCATGCTTAAAGGTATCATTGTCCTGCTGGAAGACCCAGTTGCTAAACAAGGTTTAATTTTCGGACTTATATTGAGGTGCTTTCTGAAATTTTCTGAAGTGCGCCAGTCGTTTTCCCAGCAAAACAGGATTCTGCCTTCCCCATGCTTCACGGTGTTCTTTGGATTAAAAGCCTCATCCTTTTTCCTCCTTACATAGCACTGATCATTATGGCCAAACAGTTCAATTTTTGGTTCATTTCACCAAAGAAAAATCTCCTCCAAAATTTTTGTGATCACCTGCAAACATCAGTCTGGATTTTTTTTTATGCCTGTCTTGGAGTAGGGCCAAGACTGATAATGCAACAGCCTTTCAGGCCAAGGCAATGTAGGACTCTTTTAATGGTGGATGTACATACTATGGTACCTGATGCCTCCAACTCCTTCACCAGTTCCTTTGTTGTTATCTTGGGGTCTGGTTGAACCTTTCAGACAAGGGCTTGTTTGTCCCTTGGAGTTAATTTGTGTCTCTTTCCTGAATGATGCAGTGTCAGTGTGATCCCAGGATTTTTATATTTGCATACAAGTGTTTGTACAGATGCTTTTGGTACCATCAGTTGTTTGGAAATTGCTCCTAAGGAGGAACCAGACTTGTGGATACAGCCACAGTTGCACTCCCAGTTAACTCCTAATTATGACAATTTGCCAATCAGAAGCTTCTAAAAGTCAATTTCTGGAGTCTTCCCCACTGTCAAAAGAGATAGTCAAATTGGTGTATTTAACCTTTGACCCACTGGAATTCTGTTATAGTGAAATAGAGCTGAAATAAATCTGTCTCTATTCCATTGTTTTAAAATGACCTCTGGTTGGAACAAAGTAGATGCCCTAATTAACTATCCAAAAGAAATGTATGCTAATATGAAATGTGTGAAAAACTTGTATATCTTTAGCCTAGGTGTATGTAAACTTTTAGCCTCAACTGTATATCTGAAATTGCAATTCTTCAAACTATGATCAATGCATAAAAAGAAATCTGTCATTATATATATCCATGCATCTTCAAAAAAATCTTTGTAGGATTCTGCACATTTTGCTTGTGGTGTCTAGAGTAATCCCATTTTCAGATATGCCTCAGTGATTAAACCATAATAGGTAGAAATGCGTAAAAGAGTCAGAAATTGTTTATAAATTTTTACTTCTTCGCTGTACAAATTAAGGTAGTTTATAACTCATATTACACAGTGAGTGGCTATCAAAAAAAAAATCTTAGCCTAATTCCTCAATAACAGACAAACACACAGGAGATCTGGAAGTATTAAAGCAGGAAGTAAATACTAAAAGTATGATTGCAAGCTTTTATTATGAGTTGGGAAATCAGTTGGAAATTTTGAGAACTGCCTGATTAACCACCCATCTGATGGCTGAGAGGTGGGATAATGCCTAATCACACTGAAATAGAGGCAGCCTAGTCCAGCTGAATTTCATATTCTTCACAGGAAGAATTGGATGGAATAAGTCCACTCTCAATGCCGCCACTCTCAATGCAGAATATCCTGAGGTAGCAGTATTTCACCTTCATTCCTCATTCATCTAGATAAACTGATTCACCATTAGTTCTGTCCCAACCACTCAGCTTTGGGAGTACCTACAACCTCTTCAGAATTTGTGAGGTGGGTGAGTGGAAGGCAATGCTTAACACCACATCTGGACACTATGAATAGTTAGTCATGTCATATGGTCTAGTCAATGCCCCCTCAGTTTTTGTGCACTTGGCACATTTGTCATTGCCTACATCAACAACATCTTTATATGTTCTGACCCCCTCAAAAAACACATTAGTCATGTCATGAAAGTCCTTCAGAAACTCCAAATTTTGTTTGGAAAACAAAATTTTTATCAGTACAGAGAAATGTGCATTCTGGGTAAACAGTAAGTGGCTTTCTTGGGGTGTGGCATGAGCAAGGAGGAGGTACCAAATTGCAGGCAGTCCCTAAGTGGCACTAAGGAAAAAATAGGCAGAAGGTCCGCAATGAATATAGACAGAATGACAGCAGGTGGGTGATGTGTTGACATGCCAAGAGCACACAAAAGCATGACATACCAATATAAACACTATAAAATACAAGATTCATGCTATATTGTGATAAACACTAAATTCACACTGTTTTTTGTTTTCGATGGACTCTCTACATCATCTGATTGTATTGCAAAAAAAAAAAAAAACGTGTTATTTAAAGCATTGAAAACCAATGC
>CM040456.1:4075594-4096890 GCA_022758105.1 Pangasianodon gigas | reverse complement strand
GGAACTCTGTAAAAAATGGCTGTAATTCCTAAACGGTTAATGCAATATTTTTGTTAAACCCCTTGAATTAAAGCTGAAAGTCTACGCTTCAGTCACATCTTGACTGCTTCATTTCAAATCCACTGTGGTGGTGTACAGAGGCAAAATTACCAAAACTGTGTCACTGTCCCAATATTTATGGACCTGACTGTATGTGAGTGAAATCAAATCACAACACTTTAGACATTATTTCTGCAGTTATTGCTCAATTTAACAACGAGATCCAAAATGAAGCTTCATCATTTCATGCATTTAAGCTGAAGATGGCTGCTTGAACAAAAAACTTGCAAGCTGATCACCATCAGGGAATGCAAGGGTCAAGAGAGTTAAAGGGTCAAGTGTGTGTGTGTGTGTGTGTGTGTATGATCTTTAGAGCACACAATCCATTACACTCCCGTAAACCTTGTTATGCTTCCATCACGACTAGTTTGAGCTTTATTGAATCAGTCTTGCTATATACTTCCCATGTATATTATACTTGTATAGTCATTTTTTTTATTTCTCTTTGCCTTACTTATTAAATCATGAGTAGTATTTGGGAAATGAAATAGAGTGCAAGACCAGATATGGAGGTGTAACATCTAGTTTGTATCATCAGAGTTATTAGCATGCTATCTAACATTTAAGAGATTAGAAATAAAGCTATTTTTATTTAGCCTTATCTTAGGCTAGGGGCAAAGAAACTAATTTACCATCAGTAACTAAAATCAGTGTGATTTCAAGCATTTTCTTCTACTTTTACTTCATACTTTAAGTAAAGGAAAAAGTTGGTACATTTCTACTTTTCTGAAGCTGTATTTCAACTTTTATTGGATAATTAAGATGAGTAGTTGCACTTATACTTGAGTAAAGAATGTTGTTTCTCTTGATGGTCATCTATCAGACCACAGATAAAATATTAAAAGGAAGACTGTACTCTAAAGTGCATAATATATTCATGATTTTGACTATTTTCCTAGAATTCAGCTACATCTGACTGATGTTCCAAGCCTGCCACACATACACTCTACCTGCACAAATAAAAATAGCTTCATTATTAGGAAGTTGACACCATTTCTATTTAAATCCATATTTTGGCAAAGAGGGAGATAGGAAATATTTTAGAACTCTGGCTCTCTTTTTAGTTTGCATTGGTAAGGTAGATTTCTTATTTACTAGTTAGTTCATGTCATTATTTTGGCCTGGTAGCCTTTAAAGCCTTAATTTCCCTTAATGTGCTTAAAAACTGTATATATATATATATATATATATATATATATATATATAAAATGTATGTATATACAAATCATTATTTTTGTGTATTACAGGGCTCATCCGAGACTTGAACTCATGCATAAAACATACATCAAGCATGTGGAACTTAGTAAGTAAGTAAATGTAGGATAAAGATTCAGAGGAATTTATTAGCCGAACATTCAGTTGCATGTGTCTGTTTAAATAATATTAAAGTAATGAATAGAAATACTTTTTTAAAAAAATACATATTTCAACCATAGACCTTATATCAAATAACAGAGCAAGTGTATCACACTGAAAAGTTTTACTAGATGTCCAAACTCTAGAAAAATAATCCCCCATGCTCCATAACTGTATGCTGAAGAGTTCCCCTAGTGTATTTCTGAAAGGTACAAAAAGTACATTGTCACGAAGCAAGCAAATATGACCATGAAATAAAATAATGCTAAAAACTTTCATAAAGTACAGAAATTGAATGAGTTCACTGCTCACTAAAACCTTCCACACAATCTGCCTAACTATCTTAGAAACCACTTAATTTTGTTATTGGCCCTGAGTGTTCCATACAGCAGCTGTCTTTGTGCTAAAAGGGCATTTGGAATCAAAGGACTGAAGAATAGAGAGCAATAAAATACATTGTAATGATTAGAGAGCTGGATTTTAAGCACCTGGATCCCAGATGCTCGTTACCTCAAAGCTAAGTGAGTTGAAGCAGTGAGTTTGTCTAATAGAAGCAGACTTCAGGATAGATAGAGGGCTAATGAGGACAATCACAGAACACAGAAAGAAGCTTTTCATTTTCGTCCAAATTTTCTATTTAAGATTTTCTCTGAGTGAACTGAATGTGCTTGAACTATATCTACATGTCAATTGGTGTTATTTTGTTTTATATCTACACGCCATCTATCTTCAAATCATTAACAGGAGCAAGTAAATGTTTAGAAAGGCACAGCTAGAAGCTGTAAAGGAGTTGTGGTGATAAAGACCATTTGACTAGAAAGTCACTTCCAGACAATCATCCTTTTTCTCCCCTGTACTTTTGCACACTTTAACTTGTACATTTATGTAAGATTGTGTTGTAAGAGCAAACTACACAACAACCCCAGTGAATTTTGTGAACAATGTAAAAAAACGTGATCTTAAGCTGCATTACTGTGTATATTATTCTGACATATCATTTATTTTCATATTATTTATTTTCATTCATTTTCATACTTTCAAAAATTTATGTTACATTACTAACATACAGCATATAAAAAAAGTGGGGAATGGAGTTAAACCAGGAGCGGGGCATATTCATAAAAACACTGTCAAAACACATCTTTGTGCTGGGTTATCACACAAAAACACACTTGTTATAAATGACTCAGAGGACAAAACAGTGTGGCTTTAGAAACCTTGTTTCTACCATGGTAGTGAAAAACTATGAAGGCAGACGATGTTTTTGTCTTAACACATAACTTTTTGTAACTTTCCTGCTGCACATACACTTCTTCTCCTTTTGTTTTAATTTCTCCTCCATTTCCTGACAATTTGGTCATTTGCCAATTCCCACCCACCAACCAGCTTTCCCCTTTCAGATGACAGTTAACAACCAGGGAGTGTAAAGGCTCGCATATGATTCCTCCAAAACACATGAAGTCGCTGCATCCTTTTGAACTGCTGCTCATACTGTGTCACAGAACATCTGAACACACTTGGAGGAAAGCTCTAACTTCCCTTTTCCACATAGATGAGCTCGCTGATGTGCACAATTGTTTAGCATCACTTTGATAGACAGGGGAGAGAGGAACAGCATCACTCCTGCCAAGAAAGGATGCTCAATTTTGCGCTCTTGGACTCCCAGTAACACACTACTGGCATCATTGGGATGTGAACTCGAAATCTCCCAAATGATTTTCCTTGCACCACTCAGAAGGACAGGTTTTCTTAAAGACGCTTTTAAATCGTTTTTACAATTTGTTTTTTTTTTTTTTTTTTCCTGAATGCGATGCACAGAACCTGTAAGTAGCATCCTTTGGCACTGAGTGTCGAGTAAAACTCCTTCATACACATTTAACATCAACCAAAGTTCATCAACCATCACATTACAGGTGACAGCAAAGAAATTTGCTTTGTCAGTCCACATTTCTATCCCTGATTTCTACCCTGATTATAAAAATGTGCTTGTGTTTAAAGGCAGTGATATAAATGCTATTAAAAAACTTTTCCTATTGTGTGCTTATCCTATTGTGGCAACTTCGTAGACTTGAACTACATATGATAATAATAATAATCTGAATGGACTGGTTAGAATAATCTAATTCCTGAAAATACCTACAATTTATGAGTTCGCATGCGACCCTTCAGTGTAATTAAAATTTTAATTAGCCTCTTCAGTAGCCAGTTTATTGCAGTGGATTTACTAGGTTATGGGTTTCGGTGGCCAGTTAAAGTAATGTACTGCAAACTCATCACAGGACTGAAGCAGAAGAGCAGTTTGGCGAGCTAATTTTCTGTGAATGAGCCTCACTAAATGAATCGAGCCATAAACATTATTGAGTTTCAAAGATTAATCAAGTTACAGAAATTGTGGTATATTTAGTTTTTGTGTATAATGTGTTCAGATCTATAATGTGCATGGAAATCCACCGCGTACAGTATATTGTATCGCATTTAATGCCTGGTGTGTGTGTGTGTGAGAGAGAGAGAGAGAGAGAGAGAGAGAGAAAGAGATGCCACACAGTGATCTACTAAGCAAGTTCTACAATAAGAACAAATAATTGAAAAGGCAGTTTGTTAAGGGATAAAATTGTAATCAGATACATACTGCTGATGCAACACACATCATAGCGAGTCACTAACCTTGTTAGATACTAATGTTAAAATGATACATGATGCAAGCATTTCATGAATAAATCTGAGGAAAATAATTTTTTTACTGCCCCAAAAATCTGAGCAGATTACCCACACCAGCAGAGATCCCCCTCCCATGAGTTTTGATCATGTGGGTTTCCTCCTGGGACTCCAGTTTCCTCACACTGTCCAAAAACATGCATCTAGGCAGATTGGCTACACTAAAATGCCCCGAGGTCTGAATGCATGTGTGAATGGTGGAGAAATAAATATTAGAAATGCCACCCTTAATATCAACTAGTTAAAAAAAAGACACTTGCAACTCAGATTTCACACATTTCAGCATGATATAATCACGTGCGTGCACAATGACTTTTCCCAGCATGGTTTGTGACACTATATGTCACTATAATATCATAAATTAATAAAACCGACTGACACTTTGATCTACCCTGATGCAATAACCTCTAACTCTGAAATAAATCTGTTTTAATTAATTATCATTAGCATTTCTAGTTTAACACTATCAGTGCTGTGAGCAGAGATAGTTCATTTATATGAACCAGAGGCTGAACTACTCACCATGTTGTTACTATAATAATCTACTAATGAGCATCTCTGCTTAGGAAAATCCACATTTTGAATTTTTATTCCATACTCCACTTATGAACATCATTATTTATAGTTCATTGGTTTCCTCCCACCTTCAAATTACATGCCAGTAGGTGGACTGGCTACTCAAATTTGCCCTTAGGTGTGAATGAATGGTTATGTTTACATGCAAAGATTTTCGCCAATCTGACTTTATTCTGGCTTTTCACACACACACACACACACACACACACACACCATGTGCAAGTTCTGCATCCTCGCTGAATTTCTGATGAATATTAAATACTGATACCTTTTCTGAGGTCAATCCATGTCCTGGGTCTGCCACAGAATGTTAGTTTGATGCCCATTCAACCACACAATTGTTTTTAAATACATTCATATGTGTAAAATGAACTGTGTTTTCTTACAGGACTGTTTTATTGCACCTGAAGCACGTCTCAAACACATGTGCAGAACACACTCACTGATTCTGATAGTTAAAGTAATTAGACACAAAGGATTAAAGTCCTAAAGTACTTAAGTTAGCACTTACCAAAAAAAAAATAAATAAATGTATTGTCTGAGTGCTTGTCTATTACCTCCCCAACAGAGTTTTTGGACTGATAATATTCCTAGGTAGACCTAGTGAGCCAGTATCAGAATGTATTTTTGATAGACAAAGCACTTTTGTAAGTCGTTCTGGATAAGGCATCTGCCAAATGCCATAAATGTACCGTAATGTAATGTTTACATTTTGCTATTATTCTTCTATTTAATGGATTATTAAAAGGATAACCCACCTTGTTCATTCAGTACATTTCATTCATATTGGTCTCAGTTGGTTTACTCTATTATGATTCTCTCACGCGTTCACTCAGGTTTGTCGATGGTGGAGTGGCTGGCTGCCTTATGTCCCAGGGTGCCTCATGTCTCATGTCTGTGTTAGCTTCTGGCTCTCCCTTTTAGTTATGCTGTCATAACTAGTTTTCCCGGAGTCCCTGCTTGCACTCTACACGCAAAGTGCATTGTCCTTAACCATTAGACGACAAAAGCTTACCTAACAATCTCTCCCTCTCTCTCCATCGCTCTCTCTCTGTCAAGCTACACATGCTACTTCTGAGATGCCAGTGATCCTGACCCCTTCTGCTCTCCGGACCTGCCTGACCCATCCTGATGCCCTACTTCTGGCTGGAGTTCGCTCGCTGCTGCTGGGGGTGGCCCCATATGGACGGCCTGAAGAACCGTTTGGATTGCTGGGGATGGTGCCACCTGGGGGCTGTGGAGATGGCTTGGGGATCTCATATGGGGAGCTGTACTGTAATGGCTTGGGACTGCGATTGCTGTAGTGGCTTTGGGGCTGCAGTTGCCATGAGCACCTTCGTACTCAGGATTCCATCACTGGACAGTGGATAGATTTTAACCAACTGGACTTCTTGCGAAAACTGTGATGAATTTACTGGTTGCACATTTGCACTATTTATTTATAATCGCACTATCCCTTGCACCCAGGTGAGGATGGGTTCCCTTTTGAGTCAGGTTCCTCTCAAGGTTTCTTCCTCATATTGTCTCAGGGAGTTTTTCCTTGCCACCGTCGACTCTGGCTTGCTTATTAGGGATAAATTCACATATTTACAATATATTTTTTGAATCCATTTATTTCTGTAAAGCTGTTTTGTGACAATGTCCATTGTTAAAAGCGCTATACAAATAAAATTGAATTGAATTGAATTGATTGAGGTGTTTACATGAACGTTTTCTTTGAACTATTAGTCAGGTTGTTAATGGATTATTAGGCTGCATGTAAACGTGGCCTGTGTGTGAATGTGTGTGCATGAGGCACTGCAATGATCAGGAATCCCATTTAGGGTGTGTGTAGTCTCTGAATCCACTGCAACTCTGACTAGGATAAAGTGGTTACTGCAGATGACTGAATGAATGAATGAATGAATGAATGTACAATTTCTTTAAACATACATTGCAGTAAGAAAGGAATAAATATTTATTACAGTAACTACCTGCCAACTCTGTTGCCACTAAAACTAATGTATATTGCCAAGGTAATGTAGTATGTTTTTTTACAGTGTGAATATTATATTATATTATATTATATTATATTATACACATCAGCAATCTACATTAGATACACACTGATTCTGTCCCCAGTGACCCTGCATACATTGCATGCTGTCCTTCATTTTCCTTATAGGGTCATTGTTTCCTGTTCTTGTTAGCATGTTGCTGTAGACCTAAATTCATCTGCTGCTTGTTGTCTAGTTATTCAATCTTTCTCTGCGTGCAGGTGAAATATTTTATGTGTAAAACCGTATCAGCTAGGCAGCTCTGTGACCTAGTGTTGTCTCTGTGAGAAAAGCACCTATTTCATTTCCTGAGTTCCAAACACCCCTTGCCACTATAAACTAATAACACACACTGATCCACATGAATAACACACACAGAATCCTGTTAATCCCTGCAGAATTAAACGTCACACTGTTCTGTCTGTAGTGACAGACTGAAGTCCCGGAGATTCCTGTGACAAATTTGTGTATCAGGGGAAATACAAACAGTGTGACATTATTTATGGGCAACATCCTTTCTCCAGTGCTTATGATGTTAAAAGGTGTATAAGCAAAAGTTAAAAACAGTTTTTTTTTCTGATTTCACACTGAACATACTCCAACTTTCTGCACTGCCTTATATAATAGTCACTAGAGAAAAAAATAGCAACCATGCATTAACCCCCTAAGTGTCTGTGTGACATTTACTAATTTATACTTGCTTGTTTATAACTATTTTTACATGATAAATATAGAAGATAATGGCACACTGCTGTTGAACTCTCGATTCTGATTGATCAGAAGGTGTTGATTAATTTCCTATAACAGTAGCTCCAGTAGTGTGGCTGCAAATCCCAGGTTTATATTAAAGTGCTGATTCTAATAGCACAAAGTCTTCAAAGACTCATATGGCAGTCCCTCCATGCAAAAGAATATAAAAATAAAACCTGTTTAGTCAAAGTGCAAAAAAAAAAAAGTGCTGTTCTTAAAAGTGCTGATTTGAAGCATATTGTCAATCATATTTGGGTGTATGAGTCACACTGAGGCAGAGCAGAAAACAGAATGCCCTTTAACACACACATTTATTAACTCAGCACATGTATATTTTCTCCCATGATGCAGTAGGCAGCAGTAGGTCAAAGCAGACAGATGTTACGAACTATTTGCATTTAGCTTTCATTGCATTTCCAGTTAACTAGTAGTAAATAAATGCTGTTATTACTTCAGTGCCAGATGTCTGTGCAGGTCTGAGGTGAGCTGTTGTCCTCCATTCCTCCAATTTCTTATAAGGTCCGTCCTTCAGCTTTCAGCCTCATGGATGTAATTCTCCTGCCCCTGAGCCACACCACAGAGCTGTGAGCTACTGATGTAATCACAGTGTGTGAGTGATATGTAAAACTGACTGACCTGCCAGCCCTCCTTAAAATACACCAGTCAGGAAATGGAAAGAGCAGAGCGGACAAGTTGATGTCGTTAGCTGTGAGGTCTGTGAGGTAAACAGGTAAATAGATTTTATTTGCAGAGTTGTAAATAGTCCTGGTGTTAGATGTGTAGAAGTCAAAGTGAATGGATCGCTTTACTCAGACTGGGATGATGTGGAAGTGCCAGGTGCAACAGACTCAAGACAAATGTTTAAGATGTTTAATCTTGGAGAAAGCAGCAGGTTAAGCACAAAAGGGACTGAAGAGTGTGAGCTGCCACAACCACAGACAACACCGAGCATCGGCACACTGTCATCCATCTGCAATCAGAAAAGCAGTGAGGCTCTGCTACGGCGCTAAAGTGGTTTCTGTCTGCATGCTGTTATGAATGATGGTAATTGGTAACCCATTTCAAAGCCTCGGTTCACAGTGAATCAAGAAACTCCTGCTGAACCTCAGACACATCAATGACTTTAAACAAAATGAAGTGTGTTTTAAAAGGATAAATGTAAATTGCACATGTTGAAGAGGCTTCGTGGCGACATGCTGGAAAACATGGCGTCATAGCCATCAGACTTCACTTGGATCAAATCAAATCAACACATGGTCTGATTCCAGCAGGACAAATGTAGATATAAGAAGCAATTTAACAGAGAAAAGAGTCACAGTTTTAGTAGACAGGGTAATGAAGCTCACTTTACACTTCACAGAGAGAAAGAGAGAGAGAGAGAGAGAGAATTATACAACATTTTGTGTGCCAGAATATGATTGTCTCTGGCTGAAAAGGAAAATGCATCATGCATGTACAATACATATTGGTACATTAATTGTCATATAATACCGCATGGAATAAAGAAGGGGAAAAAAAAATCACGCATGCACATATTATACATAGTGGAACTAGAAAGAAATCAGCCCCAGCCTCACTTCTTCATAGCATTCTGTGTATTTTTCTTATGACTATTGGTGGTGCTGTTGCGCTTGGTTCCACAAAAACCCAAAATAATCCTATTTGTTAACAGCAAATAATCCGACCCAAAATGAAACCTTACACTAATGTGTTTTTATCAGACAAGGTAGTTTAGCTCTGCTAGCTAACATTTACACCAGCCACCCCTGAATTTAGCAGCTCACAGTTCTGGCTGTTTTCTATGAATATTCCAAAGATTCTCCCCATGGAAACAGTGAATGCTGCAGAGCAGATGTCGCAATTTGAATTGGTCTGGTCTGCTACAAGTTCACTAGTCCAAAAAATCAAATGCTGAGCATGAGCCAAAACAATCAGCGGGTCAGTAATATGATCCTGATTTATCTCATCACTTTCCTTTGATGAAAATTACAGCATCTACTGTGCTCAGAGTGAAAGCTTGCTAGAAAGAAGGGAAAAGGAGACGATTGCAGATCAAGGTTTTTTCATTAACACATTAAATGTCAAGTTTGTGTATGCATGTGAAAAATGTCCATATAATGAATCAGTTTGTATATACTGTCTAAACATACATATGCTTACATACATAAAGCTTAACATACACTATATGGCCAAAAGAGTATGGACCCCTGACCATTACACCCATATATGGTTCTTCCTCGAACTGTTGCCACAAAGTTGGAAGCAACTGTATAGGATGTCTTTGTATGATGCAGCATTCAAATTTCTCTTCACTGTAACTAAGAGGCCCAAACCTGTTCCAGCATAACATTTCCCCTGTGCACAAGGTGAGGTCCATAAAGACATGGTGTGTTAAGGTTGGAGTGGAAGAACTCGAGTGTCCTGTTCAGAGCCCTGACCTCAACTCCACTGAACACCTTTGGGTGTTTTCCTCACCCAACATCACTGCCTGACCTCACTAATGCTCTTGTGGCTGAATGAACACAAATCCACACAACCATGTTCCAAAATCTGAAAGCCTTATATATATATGAAATTTGACAGTTTCAATTTGTATACAATTGTTCAGCATATTGTTCTATCGTACTGCCCTTATGTGAGACTGACTGTTAATAAATCCATTTGGGGGGCTGTTAAATAATCACCTGAATACAATTATGTAGTTAAAGGGTTTTAAACATGTTTAAGGGTTAATACCTGGTTAAGAAAGAAAGAAAGAAAGAAAGAAAGAAAGAAAGACAGAAAAATCTCACTTACATACTCCAGCAAATCCTAAAACTCACATTATAACTGATTTGAACTTATACAAGACCCATCAGCCATCAGTGTTGTCCCCTGTCCAGCTACACACCGTCTGGTTTCAGACTGCATTAGTGATGCCACATTACACCAGGTACAATATGAATATAGTCTTTCACCACTATTATATTTATATTTCTAAAAGTATCATTTTAGCCTTTACTGTACTGTAGTAACAGTATTGTATTAACCATTTCGAACTAGGATGTGGAATTTTATATGGCGGAAACAGACAAGTGGGGTGATACACACAGTGAACAGGAAATATAGACACTATTGGAACGTTGCTCGACCACTCAAGTTAGTGGACCAGAGGTAACTGCTGTATAATAGAAAATAACTCCTGGCTAGGCCACTGCCTTGCACTGTGTCCTGATGAAGGATTGTTGTAGTTTTGTATGTGGTGCTGCTGGACTGATACACTTCTCCCTGCCAGAGTGATATTAGCAGCTGGACTAAATGGAGCTGCTGCTGTTTGTAATTAGCAGCTCATTACCCAATCAGAAGTGTTCAGGGCAGGTCACGATCTGCATCTGGAGACTGGCAGAGTTGGCAACAGATGGGGAAACAAACAACCTCCATATTCAACCTTTCTGAAACTTGCATGAGTTGTATTATAAAGCATCTGTTTACTGATTACTCATTTTCAGTTTCTCTCAAGGCTGCAAACACCAGGTTCTCCCAGGTTGATTTCTTCTGACAGCACCGAGTGAAACAAGTAATTGATAACATATCAAGACGTAATGGTTTCAACTTCGTCCTCCTCTATGGAGCAAATTACATCTGAACATCCATCATGGTTGCTTTCAAATCCCTTTCTCTCTACTTTGTTTCTCTGGGGCACAGTTTACTCTAAATATAGACTCAATTTTGGTACATCTTCTAGGACAGCTAAATGGTGTTTGATCCTGCAGAACAAAAAAATAACCTATTGAGGATGTGGAAATTTTGTTGTTATCACATTTTCTTTAAGGCCATGCTTAAAAAACATCTGATATGATGACTGTGATGATTTTTCATCCAAATGATTGAACATAATTGCATGAAATTGTGGGGAATGCCATTTGGAGGTGTCTCTTTAAATCAGTCCTGATAGGAGTCATCAGCTGGTAAACTGCTGAGGTTTACCACATGATGTTTGTGGATGTACCAGTATCACAGTTTCCCAGTTTACCATTATTCCCATGGCAATGAATATGTTGTAGTTGTGTTTGTTTTGGTTTCTGCTCAAGCCCTGACTATGCCCTGTCCTGTCGTTGGTTTGTTGGCTGATTGTGTTCACTTGCTTTTGTTTAATCCATGCCTTGTTTTTCATCCATGCCTTGTTTTTCCATGTTTCTAAGATCTGTCTTTTCCTATTTTAGACCCTTGTCTGTTTCCTTCATTTCCAAATATGGCTTATCCATGTTTAATTTTGCCTGCCTGTGTTTTGACCCCTGCTGTAGACTTGGATTATGGATCTTTGGATTTTCCCCAATAAAGCAAGCAATACCAAATTTTGCACGTTTATGCACCTCTTATGAAAAAAATATTGTCCTTTTGTAAATGTATTGTGGCAAGAAAGAGACCATTGTTGGAAACAGCGAGAGGTAACAAAGCCCAACAGACTTCCACTGGATGGCTAACAAGCAAAAAGCAACATGCTGATATAACACCTTCTGACACTTTTTTTTATAACAGCACTCGTGCTAATGAAAGAGGGATGTTATACACTAAAATAACATGCAGCTGTGTACATGCTAACAGTATATTTGACTCCCTCACAAAACAGTTTGTCAGAAATGTATAGAAGTATTATTGATGACTCATACCTCCATTGTCTGAATCTTAACAAACAGGATATCAATAGCTGGCTAGTGCTAGTGAGCAGATTTCTACTGACCATCTCCCATCTCTAACACTTGCTCTTCACACAAACACATTAAACATCTCTGAGTTGCTGCACAAACCTCTACTTAGAGGTTGTCTATCAGCTGAAGGAGTCAGTGCTCCAGTAATGATGGAAATAATGAAGTCATTGCTGCAGTAATGATTGATTAATGACTTAAGCTTTTTAAAGCAAATCAACTGCTGATTTCCATAATATGACTCATGATGCTGCTGAAATTTTATAACCCCCTGCTGGTCAAGAAAATGGACTAACATAGAGCAGAAAGCCTTGTGTTGAGAAGTAGATTATCTTGACTTAAATGAGTGTCCTTGAAACTTTTTTAGAACACTTCAAGCAGTTAACAGACCTTTTCCCACATTGTCCATTAGCAATCAATCAATGTGCAGCATGTTGAATTATAATGGTTTTAGAGATAGATGAATTTGACCATGGATTCATGATGAATGCAGGATGCTAATAATTCAAATGACCTCAGTAAGCAGCAGCTGAATGAATTGCTATATTACAATCTGCTGCTTGCAAAAAGTTAGTCCTCCATCCAAATATGCTAACCTCCAGTGGTTTATTGTCCTTGACTAACTCAGTATATTTTGAAAGTGATCTGATTTGTGCTGCAAGGCCTTATGCTAACTATTACAAAAGTAGAACATACACATTAAACAGATCTTTTACTACAGGTTGTAACTCTTAAAATCCAAATACTAATTTTAGTTGCTAAATTGGTCCTGTATAAATCTAGAATGTGATTAACAGACTAATGCAATGTCTCTAAACCCCAGTCTGAGAAGACCACAACACTGCATAGTTTAACCCTTACCCTACTCTACCACACCTGACACACATCATCTTCTATCTCTTATTATCTATTATATATCTGCAAACAACTAAAATCAATTGTATTTGAGCAACACCTATCTAAGACAGCATGATGAGAACCTCACTCTATCTGAATGGCTCTGACAGGAACAGCATAAAACTGTTAAAGACAGAAGCTCTCATCATCATTGTAATCAACGTAATTGTCGTCATCATCATCAATGCTATCATATTCGTCATTTTCATCATCGTCGTCATCATCATCATCATCATACAACACACACGCACACAAACACACTCTAAAATAGATGTACATGGACACATACACTATATGGCCAAAAGGATGTGGACACCTGACTATCACACCCATTTGTGACCATTCCAAAACCATGGGCATTAACACAGCACTGGTGCCCCCCTTTGCTGCTATAATAACCTCCCCTCTTCTGGGAAGGCTTTCCATTATGTTTTTGGAACGTGGCTGTGGGAATTTGCGCATTCAGCCACAAGAGCATTAGTGAGGTCAGGCACTGATGTCAACTATGAAAAAGCCTGGTGTGCAGTCAGCTTTCCAATTCATCCCAAAGGTGTGTAGTGGGGTTGAGGTCACTCAATGGCCACTCGAGTTCGTCCACACCAAACTTGGCAAACCATTTCTTTACGGAGCTCACTTTGTGCACGGGGCATTGTCATGCTGGAACAGGTTTGGGCCTCTTAGTTGCAGTGATGGGAAATCTTAATGCTACAGCATACAAAGACATTCTATACAATTGTGTGCTTCCAACTATTTGGCAACAGTTTGGAGAAGACCCACATATGAGTGTGATGGTCAGGTGTCCATGTACTTTTGAGAATGTGTGATCTGTAGTGTGTGTGTGTGTGTGTGTGTGCGCTTGCAGGATGGAGAAACTGTGTTAGTGTTATAGTTCCAATAACAGCCAGTCTTTTTACACCTTCCCAGAATTCAGTTGGAAAGTCAGGTGCTTATGCCTACTGACAGCATTTCTGAGACCAGCCAATGACAGAATTTGATTATACTTAGT
The DNA here is from genome assembly GCA_022758105.1 of Pangasianodon gigas. Taxonomy (NCBI): domain Eukaryota; kingdom Metazoa; phylum Chordata; class Actinopteri; order Siluriformes; family Pangasiidae; genus Pangasianodon; species Pangasianodon gigas. Next base: position 4,082,770 of record CM040456.1, on the reverse strand, counting down.
GCCAAACAGTCCATCACTTTTGCACACTCCAATCAATCCCATCCTGAGTTGCTCTGAGAGCTTCTGGCCTTTGCCCCCTTCCCAAGAAGCCTTGCAGAGACTGCAGGATATCAGCCAAGGATATCTTGAAATGGCACACAGCTTACACTGACACTTTACAACCTCAGACTCAAAGCCAACAAACCCACCAAACTGTCATCGCCACATTTATCCACAGTCAGGATAAACATGCAAAAACAAACGGATGTGACGTCTGACAATATCAGTGCCATATAATTTTCAGCAACAAAATCAAAATACATATACATTTTCATACAAATCAACTAAATAAGTTTAGTGTGTGATATCACTACTTTTAATAAAATAATTCATTATAAATTTTACCTTAATTAATACTGCACTGACATAAATGGATATCATTTAAATACTCATGTGGAACTATGGAAGAATTTTAACATCAGACACTTTTTTCAACTTATAAATATGAGCAAAACTCTTTGCTTGTTTGAAGACAAGCCAACATGATATCCAGTGTAGTTTGCTTTAAGCAAATGGTAAAAGTTAAGAATACAAATGTTGCTTGGGTGATCAATAAAGAAATAGAGACAGAACCATTTATTCCAAAAGCCAGGCTCATTAGGGGAAACTTTGGATATTTTATTCCAAGCAATTACTCTGCCAAATAATGACTGAAATGCTTTGCTTAAGCTTACAAACATCGATTGGTCTCATCCCAGTAAAGTCAGATCGAGACACATTAGTTCCTTCCTGAGCCAAAGCTATTAGCAAATATTCTTATCACTAGGACTCATTTATTGTTTAAATGTCCTCTGCAATCGTTGCAGGTGATTTCAGCAGTGCAAAGTAATAATTATGCTGCATTTACCTGTGTACCACTCAAAATATCTTGGCAAGAAAATCACCAAATTTTCTTCTACCAAAATCAAAACTCACATGGCAAAAAAAAAAAAAAAAACTCTCTTGAAAAGTTCATTACTGTTGAGATTTTCCTTGCAATCACCTTCCTGAAAGTAGAGTAGGACTGAACCTGATTCAAGTTTCCACTAGACTCAAATAGAAGCCAGAGCTGACCTTTCATTATTGATGGAACTGTAACTCTCTGACCCTCAGCTAAATGAGTTATGAGTGGATTTGTTCTTGCCAGGAAATCCATGACTGGAAAAGTGCTTTCATAGGCAGTAAATGGTGCAGTGTGGTTAGTCTTCTCAGTACAATTACTGATCAATCCATCAAAGGACCAATTTATTGGGAGAGGGAGTAATTCTAAAAACTAATTGCTCACAGGAAAAAGTGGTCTATCTCTCTATTTGCATTCACACCTGGATTTGGACAGTTTATCTCATTCTTCATGGCAGATCCTCTCAAGCTCTCTCAGATTGGATAGCAAGCGTCTGTGAACTGCCATCTTCAGGTCTCTCCAAAGTTGCTCAATAGGGTTTAAGTCTGGGCTTTGAATGGGCCACGCAAGGACATTCAGAGACTTGCTACAAAGTGTCCAGTGTTGTTTTGGCTGTATGCTTAGGGTCATTGTCATGTTGAAAGGTGAATTGTCACCCCAGTCTGAGTTTGTGTGCGCTCTGGTGGAGGTTTTCTTCATATTCATCTGTCCATCTGTTATTACCAGCCACCCTGTCCCTGCCGCTAATGAATCCTTGAAAATCCCGACATGTTTTCACTTCATCATTATGGGCGATTAAGTGTAGACTGATGGGTAAAAATGGGTAAAAATCTATTCAAAATCAAATCCACAACACAATAAAGTGTGCAACATGTAAAGAACATGTAAAAATACTTTCTAAATCCAATAAAAATATATAATCAGTTGCTGCTTGTTTGTGGATCTTTCTGTCTTCAGTTTTGTCTTCAGTAAGTGAAAAGCATGCTCAATTGGGCTGAGGTCATCGGACATTTAAGAACATTTAATTTCTTTGCCTTAAGAAGCTCCTGAGTTGCTTTTGCTGTATGTTTTGGGTCATTATTCATCTGTAATGTGAAGCACAGTCCTATCAGTTTTGTAGCATTTCACTGAATCTGAGCAGAAAGTATAGCTCTATATGTTTCAGAACTCATCCTGCTACTTCTATCAGCAGTCACTTCATCAATAAACACCAGTGACCCAGTTCCACTGGCAGCCATACATGCCCATGCCATAACACTTCCTCCACCATGTATGACAGATGATGTGGTATGCTTTGGATCATGAGCCCTACTTTCCTTCTCCATACTCTTCCCATCATTCTGGTACAAGTTAATCTTGCATCAGAACTGGTCAGGCTTTTTAGCAAAGGTTTTTTAGCAAAGTCTAATCTGTCCTTTCTGTTCTTGAGTGTTACCAGTGGTTTGCATCTTGAGGTAAACATCTGTATTTACATTCATGAAGGTGTCTCTTGATTGTGGACTTTGACAATGATACGTCTACCTCCTCCAGAGTATTCTTGACTTGGCTAAATATCGTGAAGGGATTTTTCTTCAACAAGGAAAGAATTCTGAGATCATCCACTTTAGTTGTCTTCCATGGTATTCCAGGCTTTTTAGTGTTGCTGAGTTTGCCAATGCATTCCTTCTTTTTAAGAATGTACCAAATTGTTGATTTGGCCAATTCTAAAGTTTCTGCTGTCTCTGATAGGTCTGTTCTGTTTTTTCAGCCTAATGATGGCCTCTTTCACTTGCATCAACACCTCTTTGGGCCACATATTGAGAGTTCCCATGAACAGCTACCAAATTCAAATTCAACACTTGGAGTCAATTCCAGACCTTTTATCTCCTTAATTGTCATGAAATAATGAGGTAACAGGCCACACCTGGTCATGAAACTGCTTATCAGTCAATTGTCCCATTACTTTTGAGCCTGTGAAAATGGAGGGACTCCAATGGCTGTAATTCCTAAATGGGTAATGCAGTATTTTTGTTAAAACCCCTTGAATTAAAGCTGAAAGTTTACACTTCATTCACATCTTGATTGCTTCATTTCAAATATATTGTGGTGGTGTACAGAGGCAAAATTACCAAAATTGTGTCACTGTCCAAATACATATGGACCTGACTGTATGTGTGTGTGTGTAAATGGTTTTTCTAAAATACTTGAACTCTTTTTACTGTACTGTAGAGAACGATGCAGCTGGAGGCAAATGAATCACATGATTTTGTGCAGAAAAATAGGGTTTCAACCTGAACAAAGTCAGGAGACGTGGCCAGAATATCATAGGTCACAGAGCCGCTGTGGATGTGCCAGACCAGTGTGAGAGCAACATTACAATGTGTGCTGCAATATCAGAGTATGAGGTGATTACCAGCATCCCCATCATTGAGCCCTACAACAAACAACATCTCCTAGTGTTCTTAGATGCACTTTACACAGGTCTCATTCCTGAGAATGACAGGGTGCTGGACAGAAATGACTTAGAAAAATATGTAGTAGTCTGGAACAATGTCAGCTTTTACTGTACAAACCTAATCAGGACATGGTTTGTCACACACCTACATCTTTTGTTTAGGATTAGAGATGCATGGATTCCTCCCACTCTACTCCCCTTTTCTCAACACCATAGAGGAATTTTTCTCTGCCAGGAGATGAAAAGTTTATGTCCAAGACCTTACGGCAACATGTCACTGTTGGAAGCAATGGATGATGAGGCATGTGCAGGGTGGTTGCATCATGCAAAATCATTTGTTCCCACTTTGTATAGCCAGACAGAACATTAGATGTGAACTGGATGAAATGAATATGTAGAAACAACAGTCAGAATATTGCTGTGGAAAGCCTTCTTGCTTCTACGTCTATACACCTTCAGTGTTTGTGTGTAGGAAGAGTGTCATATGTAAATGTCTTATTTCTATATCCATATTATTAATTTCCATATCCTTATCTGTAGAGGATGCAAACAACACTCCCACACTGCATTTTTTTTTTTTTTGGCCTTTGGCTGAAAAGTGAAAGAGTGTCAAACTATAAGTAAATAATACAGATGTAAGGGATTATAAGGACTATACAAATGTATCAAACGTAGGTTAAACATTGTATGTGTGAACTAAAATAAATTTGTTACTTTTAATGTCATGAAACAGCCTTCAGCTGGAATTGCATCCTGCCTCATGTGTAGTGGTTAAACTGCTGTCATCTACAGGCACCCAGAAAGCAATTTGTTGATCAAATGAGAGCAGATTGCTGCAAATCCATTATTCAAATCCCCTGGTTTTATATTCTTTTGTCTACATTTAGTGGGGAGTCAAATAAATGGAAGGCTTAATGTGGTGCCTGCTAGCATAAGACACAAGGATACTGGATCCACTCCGGAGGGAAAACTATTATATCACACTGTCCAGTCTCATAGATCTATCTGTTTAGTACACTGATTTATGACTCCATTATACTCCAAATACTGTAAAGCTATAAACTATTCTGGAACATTCTTGATTAATCAAGATTATTGATGGGTTTAATCTGCTAAGATGGCACTCTGGCCTCAGAATATGTTTTGTTTCCATATTAACATAGCAAAGTTTCTTAAATCCAAATTTAAATAAAAGAAAAAATACAGAACTACAGAATACAGATATATAGTATCACTTTTGGGTTTTTACTTAAGGCAGCACGTCACTGAAATACTGTAATTGCTGAAATGGAGATGAGTTGGATCAGAAATCAGAAAACATGACAACAGTCCTAAATCAAAACTGTAATTCTCTGGTTTTGTAAGCAGTAGTGACATGTCTGTCAGTCAGGAGTAAAGATTAAGATGGTAATATCATTGTTTTGATAAGGATGCTGGGCTCAGTGTGAAACCAGGTTTTAATAAGGCATTGTTGGTGAAAGTCTATTCAACAAGCTTTTCATAACCCATTTATCTCCTTAACTGTAGGCAGTGCATGTATAATTTACTACTGCAAAAGAGATCTTAACACCATTAAGCATATAATAAAATTTAAATGGATCAATAAAGCACCTTTAGCCTGAAGGTATCTGCAAAATCTATACTTAAGCCTGACAGAGAATCCAAAATAACATCCTGTCCAAAAAGACAACCATGAAGGCTGAAGTGCTCATTTTTATTTCATAATAAATGGCAATACAGTATCTCGTGCTGTGATAACAAGCTTTTATGCTGCTGTAAAAAGGGATGGTACAAAAGAAAACGAATAAGGTAAATGCGAATGAAGGAGTAAAGTGAACAAATGTGTGTGTATTCCAGATGCTGAGGTTTAGTGGGTTTAACAACATGCCTCTCATCTCTCCTGATGCTCTTGTTGTAGTGACAGTTTCTCCTCCTCAAGCCGTCTGTCGAGCTGTAAACATGTCCATCACCCAGCTGAGTGCAAATCCCTGAAAGTAGAAACACTGCAGAGACACATCCAGCAGGATCCAGCAACACTTTCTTAACCCTTCTGTTCTTAGCTATGGATGTCCCATTAATTCAGACACCCTGAATAATTCTACCCTTTATAGCAATCCATACAGTAAAACTGTATACTACAGAACTGCTGAATTCTCCATTCTGATTGGTCAGAAGGTGTTGATTAATTTTCTTACAGTGGCCCTAAAGTGCAAAACTTTAACTCTTTAACAAATCAAAAACACAACAGCAAATCAAAAACACAACAGCAAAACCAAAAACACAACAGCAAATCAAAAACACAACAGCAAAATCAAAAACACAACAGCAAAACAAACAAAAAAAAACAACAGCAAATCAAAAACACAACAGCAAAACCAAAAGCACAACAGGAAAACCAAAAACACAACAGCAAAACCAAAAAAAACAACAACAGCAAATCAAAAACACAACAGCAAAACAAAAAAAACAACAGCAAAACCAAAAAACACAAGAGTAAAACCAAAAACACAACAGCAAAACCAAAAACACACAACAGCAAAACAAAAAAACAACAGCGAAACCAAAAAACACAACAGCAAAACCAAAAACACACAACAGCAAAACAAAAAAACAACAGCAAAACCAAAAAACACAACAGCAAAATCAAAAATACAAGAGCAAAACAAAAAAACAGCAGCAAATCAAAAACACAACAGCAAATCAAAAACACAAGAGCAAAACCAAAAACACAACAGCAAATAGGTCTTTATTGAACATCACATGCTCGTTTGTGAATGGACACGGGGTATGACTATCAACATATCTTATTTATATTTGAATATTTCTACTTTTCAGATGATTCTACTCCAAGTACTTCTAGCTATGTTCCAGTTCAGAGCAGCAATTACAGGTGTGTTTTAGTTACAGGCGTATGAGTTTGTGATAATGAAAAGGATATACAGTGAGAGGCCAACTTATTTGTTCCACCTGCCTTGGCAATTTTTTTCTAAATAAATAACCTACTAAATAAGTGCACTTTGTAGGTTAACAAATACAGTCTGGCCGATCTGTAGCTGCACAGTTTCAGCCTCCACTCTACCCCATTCATCATTGATTTTTTTCCAGGCCAAAGGTCCACCACTGACCAAATACCACCCTGTCAGTGCCACTGCTGTGCTGAGATTAGTTCACCGCCCAAATAATATCTAGTCAGCAGCAGCACTGTGGTGGTTTCTCTCCACTAATGGGTGGGGTAGAGGGCAGATGATATATTGTGCAGCAACAGATGGGCTACAGTGTGTAAATCCAAACCTGCAAAGTGTACCTCTATACTAGGTATATGCAATAAACTGGTGTGTGTGTGTATGTCTGTGTGTGTGTGTGTGTGTTGCAGCAAATACACAAACTTGTATGCACCAAATATTGTTGAGGATGATGAGGAGGATGAACATATTACAGATTCTAACAAAGCTCTCAATTATCCAGACAGAACAGAGTAAGTATTATGTCAAAGATTTTGTTGAAAAATTTATTTATGAAGAGTTTGGGGTCTTAACTATGGTCAAGTTAAAGTAAGGTGATGATGCAGTATAGAAAGGTGACGATGCTGATTTGGTAATATAAGGTGAATCTGTTTTTTTTTTTTTTTTTTAACTTTTCTTAAAGACCCAGAAAGTATTAAGCTTAAATTTCACTAGAGAAAGTAATATATTTCTACATTGTCATACTTTGATGGAACAGTTTATTAGCCCATCAGTTCTGTAGCATCTAAATGCATTTTTTATATTTACGTTGCAGAAAGGAAACTCTCTCTGCAACGAGAGAGAGAGAGAGAGAGAGAGAG
>CM040456.1:4028284-4071615 GCA_022758105.1 Pangasianodon gigas | reverse complement strand
TTCCAGGCTGCTGTAAACCATTTTGTTCCATTACAAGCTCCAAATACTCCTGCATATCTGAACTGCCACATGCATCAGTTGTCCTTCTGGTCTCAGGATATACCTGCAGTTCATGTTCTTCAATTGCAAATCCACAGTCCCTTGATCCAAACCTGCCAAAAGAGTAAAGCTAGAGTAAAGCTAGAAAAGTATGACCAAGTAAGAAGTTCCCTTTGGTTTAATTAGTTGAATCAGATGTTACTTATTGGATGTTAAATTTTTAATGCCCGGATCTGCAATGTTCCTTTTTGAATGGTTAATGGATGGTGGTTAATGTTGGTACACATGCTTAAACTTGTTTGCTTCTCATTCTATCTTGTGAATACTGTTATTCAAAATAATGGATTGAGAATATCCTTCGTCAGTTTCATTTAAAGCTGCATGTTGTGTTTGAACAGTTAAAGTCTTTGAGTCCCTGTCTTCATTCATTACCAGTGGGGTAAGAAGTAGAGTTCATCTGGCACACCACCAGGACATGAGGGTGTCCTGTCCTTGACTGCCGAACCCTGTGCTTGTTCCATAATGCTGTGCATTCATTTAGATCCTTCTGAATAACACTGATGAAGCAGAATCTAAGGAGACGCTGGTGGTCATTGCTGCCATTGAAATATCCTGCATCCCTGAGGTCTCCAAACAAGTCCATCCAAAACTGTGCCCTAGTGAGGCCATAAAGATGATGTGGGTAACACTTTAGTTTGTATCCCATCTACATTTCTACTTGAGTTAAATAACAACTGAATTAGATGTTCATGTCTGCAGTAGCTTGGGTTTGTTTTTTTAGTACTGATTATTAAAACAATATCAGTGTCTACAACTCAATAACGCAACATACTTTTACTTTTGATACATTTTTCTGTTCACAAGCAAATAATTTAGTGCTTTTACTCAAACAGAAATATAGATATAAAATGTATATAATATATTTATAGATAAATCGAGCACTATTCTACCAACAGTATTTCTGCTTTTACTCAGTTCAGGATTAGAATGCAGAATAAGACTCATTTTACCTTCCTTTTCTGAAAAAGGAACATCAGGACTCAATGCGCTGAGTACTCATTGATGAACCATACATATGACTAGATGAATCTGCATAATAGTCTGTGTGGTTATGCCACAGGGTGCACTGAATGGCTGCCATGGTACTATTTTCAGTTCCACAGTCAGTTCCTAATCTCACGAGAACCAGATCAATGGTCTCAACACATTTAAGAAAATTGTGAGCAATGACATTTGGGTCATTATTAGAAGTTCCACTATTAAGCCACATGATTCTTCTAGAGAAACCATCGATGCCTGATAATGCTCGACCAAATGGCTGTAGTTTGTCATATCCATTGACATGCCAAATGTAGTTGGGTCCCATGGAGTGGTACGTACATCTAATAAATCTGTGGTGTGCTCTCAGCTCAGTTCTTCGAGGATTGAGTTGTCAGAGCAACCTCATTACATCCTCATGTCTGACTTTTAAATTGTGTTTTTGTCGAAGGATTTGCCACATTGTTCTCTACCCAAACAACTGTCTCGGTGCACGCAACTCAGTGTGGTCGGGATTTGACAGGATAGCACTTCTGACATCAGCCTGTGAGGAGAAATTTTTTTTCTGAATAACCCGGTTTCCTTTAGGTGGATTTTCAGCACTAGCAAATTCATATTAATGCCATGCAAAGTATGCGACATATCTAAAATAACATCATATAAATGTCCTTTATAAAAATAAGCACGAATAAAAGAATGAGTTGATTCATTTAGTCTTATATTTCCTCTTACTGTACACATCCTCCAGTTGTTGTTGTCTTTTCGATTTGCTGTTGTGTTTTTGATTTTGCTGTTGTGTTTTTTGATTTGCTGTAGCATTTTTGATTTGCTTTTGTTTTTTGGTTTGCTGTTGTGTTTTTGATTTTGCTGTTGTGTTTTTGATTCCCTTTTGTTTTTTGGTTTTACTGTTGTGTTTTTGATTTTGCTGTTGTGCTTTTTGTTTTATTGTCGTGTTTTTGTTTTTGTTGTTGTGTTTTTGATTTTGCTGTAGTGTTTTTGATTTGCTTTTGTTTTTTAGTTTTACTGTTGTGTTTTTGATTTTGCTGTTGTGTTTTTTGATTTACTGTTATGTTTTTGGTTTTGCTGTTGTGTTTTTTGATTTGCTGTTGTGTTTCTGGTTTTGCTGTTGTGTTTTTGGTTTTGCTGTTGTGTTTTTTATATTGCTGTTGTATTTTTGTTAAAGTGTTTTGCACTTTAGGGCCACCGTATTATCTACAACAGCACCACTGACAATAATGCAGCTACAAATCACAGGTTTATATCAGTGTGTTTGTTCTAATACATTATTATTTCTATAGTAACAGATAATTCACAAGGACCTGTATGACAGACACTCCATACTCCAACACAAAGCGGAGTTACTGTTACTACACCAAAGTTTCCAATAACAGCATATCATCAAGAGTTTTATTCCCCTTATACCAAAGCAATTTGGTTTTCTTTTCTCCTCTATCTTGTAGTTAATAATATAAAAATGCAGCTTGTCATGTTAGAGAGAAACAGGAAAGCATAAATTCCTCTGCCTTGAACACTATTCTGTGTCAGAAAACCTAAAGTTACAGCTTTACATCTTACTGTTACAAAGTGCTGACACTGGAGAAGAATGTTGTTAATGTTAATAAATATCTCCTTGCAGAAAATCTATTTTTAAAATCTTTTTATGGAATGTCTGCCATACAGGTCCATGTCGATGAGTTGTTACTGTAGAAACAACAAGCACATTAATATAAAACTGTATTTTCTAGCTGAACTAGTGTCAAAGCTCCTGATATAGAAAATTAATCAACACGTTTTGATCACTCAGAATCAAGAATTCAACAGCACTCTGGTAGAATCAGTATATTATAGCTTTACAAAATAAGGTTTTTATGCTTTTTTCTTATCCGTAGTTAGAAAGTTAGAAAAACCAGTTGCTTTTTTGACTAGTGTAGGAAAGAGGCTGGTAGCAGTGTGTGTATTCAGTAGCTTGTACTCAGCATTTTACTCTAGTTAGCAACTGGACTAGTGATGTGGAATTCTGATAGAATCAGGTAGAGAAACTCAGCCATGTCATCCTCTTTAAAAACAAACTGGAGAAAACTAGCACCGTATGCAGGCCTTCTGCTGTTTTGATTAATGAGAGCTCCTGCTGCTTTGAAAATCGATGCCTCTCGTCAGCCTTACAGTCACGTCCAAGGTTATTGTTCTCTTTCTGAATAACTACATTACAAAGCACTATTCAATATCATGGATTTTCCTGGTGATCCATTCTGCTCTGTTCTAGACATGTGTGAGATTGGTTTTTCATCATTGTGAAACTCATGATAGAAACATAAGAGGTTGAATTTTCACACAGTAATGAATAATAATCATACTGAAGCACTGCAATGGCATCTATTTGTTTTCTGAGAATCCATGAATATTTCTCTTCATACATCATAGTGTGCCATTCAATGCCTTTTTGTCCAATTTGTTTCCTATATTGGTATTTCTGAATACAAATACAGTATTTGGTGGAGCAAAAATAATAATGTCTGAATAGTTGTTCCCTCCAAATGTTTTTGTTCGTTCGTTCGTTTGTCCATTTGTTTTTATATGGAATATTCAATTTTTTTTTCACAGAACATACCATGTGAATTTTTATTCACAGTACCAAATTACTGAATATCTGTTTCAGAGCCACAGCACGAGATCAATACAATGAAACCCAAACGTAATCTAGTTTCTCCATGCCACAATAACCAGATTCTTTGTGCCATCTGTGCACTGTAGCACAGATAACAACTGATCATCATGTGGATTTAGACATAATAATGTCAGTTATAAACCAAATGTTAGGATTTACAAACAGATTAAGCAAAACCTCTTATTTTCAGACAGATATAAAGCCTAGTGCTTCATGTCATGTAAGGAGTCTTGGAGTGATTTTTAGATTCATTATCACTTTTCAACAACCAAATCAGTGCTGTTGTCAAGAGTAGCTTTTTCCATCTGCGATCTGTCACTAAAGTTAAACATTTTCTTTCTAGCAAAGACTGGAAATTGTGATTCACTCACTAATTTAATCACAGTTAGACTATTGTAACTCATTGTACAATGTACATGGTCTCCCTCAAACTGTGTTATGCCACCTACATCTGGCTCAAAATGTGGCAGCTCAGCTTTTAACAGGGTCAAGAAAAAGGGATCATGTTTCCCTTGTATTAGAGTCTCTACATTGGCTTCCAGTGAAATTCAGGGTTGATTTTAAAATTCTGTTTTATGTTTACAAGGCACTTTCTGATCTCGTGCCCCAATATATCAGTGATCTTCTTCTTCCTTACTCCTTCTTCCTTACTTACTCCACATTATTACAGTTTTTGATAATTGCTTACACGATTTCTGAAACTATGGCTCCTTTTCTCTAAACTCTACACACAAAACCCCAAAACATACCCAACATGCAGAACGTCACACTTATCTAGCAAAAGCAAACACTTCATTCAAAGCTATTTTACAAATGTAAAATACTACTATCTTGTGTCTTTTGCATATTCAGTGTGCAGTGGAGTGCACAGCAGTTTGTCATAGTACGTATATGTACATACACAAATACTGTATAAACTGTATGTATGCATATTCAGTATATATTTACACTATAAACAGAAATGTAATGCGGGGGAATTTATTTCTTTTTCAAAACATTGTATTTTCATTGTATTCGACTTCAAGATGAACAGTAACAGACAAAACAAATACATTTGAAGATACTGTAAACAAATAGGCTTGTTACTGTAAAGAAAACAACAAATTAGGGTGCATCCTGTTTTCTATTTGGGTCTGGCCACATCACCCCATCAACATCATGAGCAATGTTCTCTCTGGCTAAACAGTGGGGGGAAGTAGCATCTGGAGTGGTGTAGCCAGCCCTGGCATGCCCCTCATCTACACTCAAAAAAATGAATGGTTGGATTTACTTAAAAAAGCAGCGTCAAGTGGTTCCACGCAACTTCGTTGAGTAGTTTCTACAAATAACAATTTAGTTGTATGAACAAAAGACTGACTCAAGTAAAGCTGACAAAATTTCTTTGAGTAAATAATATACTAAAGAAAGAAAACGTAGCCTATATGCAACAGAATAGCATAGCCAGACTCCAAAATAAATAGCTAACTTAAAATAATTAAACTCTGTGGACACCTAAATCACTTTTTCTAGGCAGTATTTATCAAGATGGTGAAGAATTTTAATAAAATATTCATACCTTACAGAGTCACCCACATTTTCTCCTCAACGTGGTTCTGTCTGTCTTCCGTTGCTCAGCTTTGGCGTAAGCAGCTACGGTGCATGGAAAGGTTCAGCCTATGTTGTTTTATTAATTTGTATGTTTCACTCCACAATGTTAAGTTGACCGAACAAACACTTGGTAAATAAAGCTGACAATATTCTTTTTTAGTAGAAACAACACAGGTAAATTAAGTTCATGTAGTTACGTGAGTTTTTAAGTAATGTGAACAAGGGTGGATTGAGTGAAACTATGTCACCACAGGCTTCCTCCATTGCCTGGAGAAGGGGTATGCGTTGGTGGGGTTGGCGATCGTATACCTTCCAACGCCCCGCTGAAAAGAACTCTTCTATTGGGTTTAGAAATGAAGAATATGGTGGCAGATTGAGCATCAAAATTTGCAGATGGGCAGTGAATCAACTGCGGACTAAAGCAGTCTGGTGGAAACTTACGTTGTCCCAGATGACAACAAACCTGGACTGCTCTGGCCAATTCCTCTGGTCATTGGGAATAAGGATATTATGCAGGGTATCAAGAAAGATGATAATGTGGGCAGTATAGTGGCATGATGATGAAGGACACCATTCTGACTAATGGCTGCACACATTGTGATGTTGCCACCACACTGTCCAGGGACATTAACGATGGCGCAGTGTTCTCTGATGTTTCTTCCCCTGCATCTTGTTTTGGCTAGGTTAAAGCCAACCTCATCAACAAAGACAAAATCATGATGTTCTGCAGCAGCATCTAGTTCCATAACTCTCTGAAACAGACAACACAAAACATTATTGTATGACAGTATGAATACACATAGAGCAGTCAATATGCAGCAAAATACACTGGAATACAGTACCAGTGACAGGACAGTATAGCTTACTTGTACATATTCCTAGCGTAATTGTTTCACTCTGTCAGAACATATAACTTATATGGGGACCTGTATGGCAGATACTCTCCATAATGTAAGACTAATAATAAATAATTATAAATATCATTAATAATTAATTATATTATTTATAATAAATATAAATAATTAATAAATAAGTTATTATTTAAAAAAAAGAAAATATGTAATCAGGAATCATGAAGTTTTTGTAGTAGGAGTGTCAGTAACATGACAAGTGGCTTTCTTTTTTTTTTTTTTTTTTTTTTTTTTTTTTGACAGCATGCCCTGTCATGGATGCAATATTGTTGAATTGAGATATGATGAGATATCCTCCATGTTCATTGCATTGCCAGATTTTCAGGCAGAAATGACAAAAATGTCCAAACAGGAATTGCATTTCCAGTGTATGTAATTAAAAAAATAAACATTGGTACAATTGGTACATAGTCTAAATGAATAACATTGATGTGGAAGCTCTGGTTTGGATCAGTAACAGATGTATGGAAGGAAACTGCTAGAGGCTTATCTCTGCTTCACTGCTTCTCTGCTAATGTGCATCTACTAAAAGATGATAGAATGAAACTGAATTGTGCTATTAACAGAGTCCCACACTTGAAGCAGCTCTAGCATCAGGTCCGAGCCAGAGAGTTTTCAGCCACACAGCCTGCATGCTCACACTGTCATTGACAACATGATGTTCCAAAGCTAGTTATGAAACTGTCTGTAAATATCATTTGTATGTAATTATAAGTTAATTACCAGCTACACAAAGAATAATAACACAGCATGAAGAGCAGCAACTACAAGCACCATTACACATATTTTTACAACATTAGCCTACACAGAAAACATTACACATGTGGGTTTTTTATTGTCAATTCATGTGAGTCACTAATGTTGTTTAGAGAAACTAATTTTGTTTCTTAACAAACCAAGTACATAATTTGAAAATGGAACCTAAATCTCATTTATTCACTCATTACACACAGAGAAGTGGATCTTCACTGATTTACAGAATGTGGTCAAATACAGTAGTTCAGATAATTAGCTAAAGTCCATCAGTTTGAGAAGGTGCATTAGTCATGAAATAAAACTTGAGAATATGCAAGAAATCTACACAATATACAATACACAATGAATTAAAAAAAAACAAAACAATAAGTTAAACGTACTAGGGGTAGAGTGTCTGTAATTGATATAATTATAGCATATAAAATTGAAGAGTTGCACTAAAGAGAGGACAGAATCACTGATCTACTGCAGGGATCTTCCTTAGAGGAACATGATGAGGCTGATGATATATCATGATCCCTAGTTAGCCAAAGAAATGTTGGACAACTATTATCTTTGAGGTTTAGAGAAAAAGAAATTTAGCTGTGTAATTCACAATGCAAATTAATTGGACCACGTTTATTGGAGGCTCCAGATCCAGCTTTTGATATACAATATTACCAAAATCAGCAGTAAATGTGTGGGAGAACCCTTCACATGGTGAAACTGAAATGTTTTTCCTTTACATGTCTCTCAACCACAAGTACGGTTCTAGCATTTTATAGTCTGATTACTCCTAAAAGTGAAAAATTAATTTAACAATTCCACTTCACCAGTGCATTGTCTAAAAGCAATGGCTATTTATTGATTCATTTGTATTCATTTCTGATTAATTAAATATGTAATCATTTATGATGAAAAATGGGTATCACTTTGATCATTATCCACCAGTTCCTCTAGTCTCTTCTCTTGACGTAAATGTTAGTCACAGTATTTAAGAAACATGAGCCTTGCAACTGAGTCACTTTTGACAGAACTGATCACTGCTCACTTCTTTACATCAGTGCCGAAATAATCACTGATTCCCACTTTTTTGATAAGCATTCAAATATTGTAACTTTGTCTGCTACAGTTTCAGTAATGGTGTGTGCATAGCAGATAATTCGACAGCTAGTATTTATATCATTTATAAACAGAAAATATTAGGCTTATGTCTGGTTTGCTGTGTCACATATCCAAAAGCATGACAAAAGCATGACAAATCTAGCTAGCCTAGTTAGTAAGCTTGCAATTAAAATATCTTCGTTAGGCAAACTGACCATTTTTACAGCCATGCTTGTTAAAATGAATGAATAAAGTCTTCATATGATTATATTTATTAATTATGATAAATATAAATTTCCTGTACAGCCACAAGACCTGGTTATCTTCACTGACTAATGGAAATCTTCCACAAACCTCACAAAGCTTCCCATCCAACAGTCAGGTCAAACAAAGGCAAAAGTTGGCAGACTTGTCATGTCGAGGTCCTTCGTTAATATTAACAGACATGTGTAATTAGTATTGGCTGTATGAGCTACAAAAATGCCATAAATAACTGGAAAGGAGCACATTGAAGAAAGAAGCGCTTGTCTTCTCATTGCCCAGACAAACATCTTTGTCTTTTATTTATTGTAGTTTTTTTCTTGTTTTTCTATTTAATGGGATAAAATGGAGAAGGTTAAATTACAACATCTCTGATTTAGCACCCAAATGTCAAATTAATCACTTTCTGTAGTTGATGTTTTTTTTTTTCTCTTCTGTGTGATCTTGTAAAATGGCTGGGAAAACGCATGAAGTGTGACAGAGTGCAGTCCTCAAGCCAAAGCTGTTAGGAATGAGAGCAGGCAAGCAGCCAAGCAGCAACTCAGGCAGAGACACGGCCTAACACAAGTAACTACACCCGCACACTCACACACCCATATATACACACTAATCTATCTACTTACTTGCTTTCCTCACACCTACGCTTTCTTTCCAGATGTCTGCAGATCAGTTCTAGCACAATATTATAGTGAGTCTTTTCATATATACAGTATACTGCAAGAAAGCCTACTCACTGACACATTAGCACTGTTCTCAAATGTTGGTACTTTTTTGTTTGTTTTTTTGTTTGTTTTGGTTTTTACTTTGGCGTGTCCGAATAAAATAGTGGTAACTAAGGTAATGCCCCATGTTGATTACTAATAGAATGAGTGATCGCTTTAAGAGGTGGAGTTGATGTAAAACCTTGCAAACACTCAGCTGGGCTCTAATTAATCCAGATAATGCCTTAAAGCAACTTGCTAGTATGATAATAACATTAACGTTAACAAGCATTTTTTATTTTTTTTGCTTTATCCACTGAAGCCTTTTCATTAACACATATGTAGTAAGTTATAAAGAATAAGAGAATAAAATAGGAATAAACACATTAGAGAACCAGAAACAACCCCAAAAGCACTGTCAAACAGGAAGATGAAAACATACTTTGCTAGATCTTACTTCTTTCTTGATATTGAGAGCTTACCTTTCACTGATCAGTGAAATAGAAACTCCAAACCGTGTTAAATACTGCGCTTATACTGCATGTTCTACACTTCCCATTATGTTCAAAGCAAATTTATACCTCCATCTCAAACAGGTCTCCAATTAAGGTAAAAGATTGAGTGTTGACAATTAGAAAGCACTTTCTAATTACTGTCAAGAACATTTCAGAGATCATTGATTCACTGCTGTAACTGAGCTTTCAGACTGTCATTTTATATGTTCACTGAGGAAATGAGAACTTTGTGTTTACGCTATAATTTAATCATAGCAAAGTGTGAAACACCATTTGCAATTCCAATTAACTCTCCCATTCTCCCGTATTCTAGGATTATGAGTAAGGGAGTTTAAGACATGCTCTCAATCAACCTCAATTCAGTGATGAGATGGAGGATAAACAAAAAGTGACATGATTACGTCAGAGAAAGAACACCAACAGGCCTTAGCAACTTAGCAATTAAATGCAGGGGGCAGAGTTTGGCACTAAATCATCATTATTAAAAAGTGTTAAAGGTGACAGACATGTCTCATGTAGTGCTAAATACTCAGATAACACACTAAGGTGCTCCAGATGTTTCCTCAGCATTATTACTTCCTATTAATACAAGAATCATTTAAAACTTTTTAAATCTTATGGTCACATCTTATGATCACCATGATATACTTTATTAAAATTACTCCACACTGGCTTAATAGCAACAAAATTCCAACATTAGTACAGAGAAATCACAGAAATAACGGAATAAAACACACAAACTGATCTTGTTTTGATATGTAAAATGATTTAACACAGCAAATTACTGGATCCTTCAATGCACTTGCATTTTCTACCAGAGCATCTAGACAGTTTCTGAGCAAAGCTCTTCTTTTTCTTATTTACTTTATTTATGCATATTTCCTTTTCCCACAGTGTTGTGAGCTGCATTTGATTATAGATTGTTTCTCCACAGATATTCAACCTGCTTTACCTCAGTCACTGGTAGATGACTCAATGAATTACTTAACATCTGAAAACACTGTTAAAGGTAAACAACTACAAAGTTAATTTTCAATAGTTTATCGCACACAAAATATGCAAAACATGTTAATGACTCTCCATCTTGCAGGTGTTATATCCCAGTCAGGGTTAAAGCCACTGTCTCAATTTCCTGCTGTTGTGTTACATCAATGACAAATATCACATGTGCAGTGGATTTTAATGCATGAATTTTCACACACAATTAAGAGAAGTGACACAAAACAAAAGAGGCTCTGGAAGGACAGAGAATATATTCACTATGCACACTTCAGGATAAACAACAAGCCTCAGGTAGGAAAACTACAAACACACAATAATACCAAAAACTCAGTATATTATACAGGACTCACTACTCACACAGGCTGCATTACATTTCTTAGACAAACCCATCCTTTAGATACTTTCCGTGTGATAAATTTATTAGCTTAATAAAGGTGCTGAGCCAACAAGCCTAAGATTGTTACATGAGATGAAGAGGAAGTGCTTTTATAGCACCTTACACTGCTACATAACACACAGTCCATATGTAATACTCTTTAAGATGTTGAAATGTATCTGACACCCTGAAAAGCCCTAACAGAACTGTGACAAATTGGTGTAAACCAAACAGGAATGAAGACCTCTTCTTTACACCTTGTTGATAAGGGAATCTGCCAGTAGATCTTGATCAAATCCAGGGTCAAATAAAAAGTGGTGGCACCTAGACAATACAGGAACTAATCAAAACAAGGCTTTCAATTTTAAAATTGCTCACCTTATAGCTCAGTGGTCCCTGATTCAATCCTGAGCTTGTCTGTGCCAAGTTTTGAATGTTCTGCTTGTGTCCATGTGGGTTTCTTCTGGGTTCTCTGGTTTCCTCCAACCTCCCAAAACCAGGCAGTAGGTGGTATGGTGACTCTAAATTGTCCTTAGGTGTGAATGAGTGTATAAATCTGGGTGCCTAGTACCCTGTGATGGTCTGGCATCCCAAGCAGGGTGTATTCCACCCTCACACCCAGTGTTCCTGAGAACCAGGAGAACCAGGATAACCAGGATGACCAGGCTAAAATGGTTACTGAAGGTCACTGGAAGAAATGGTTACAGAATGAATGAACGACTCACCTTATGGTAGTTCACATAAAAACAGACTGCCCCATCCAATGAGGCTGTTCCTCTATTACTCCAATCTCTATCTCTGGACTACTGATCGGAAGGTCATGAGTTCAATCCCCAGCACCACCAAGCTGCCACTGCTGGGCCCTTGAGCAAGGCCCTTAACCCTCAACTGCTCAGTTGTATAAAAATGAGATAAATGTAAGTCGCTCTGGATAAGGGCATCTGCCAAATGCCGTAAATGTATCTTTTTCTCTAATTCATCCTGAACCATGAATCATACAAATGGTTTGCAGGGTCTCAACCTTTGATTCCTTGAATGGTGAGAGATGTTCTCCAAGTGTGATTAGAGTGGAACAGGGACCATCTCTTTCCACTGTTTATGGAGATTGAGGTGGTGTGTGGGAAAACAGTCCTCGGGTATGCCATGTTAGTCATTAGTCATCATATTATTCCCTTTCTTTTACCTCACATTAATAAAAACTATATTTCTGTGCAAAGTGTGGCCAGCACTGGAAAACCCATCATATTTAGTGGAATTAAAATGAAAATTTGGTGGGAACACTTTTTCTTCCATAATGTAATAGGGTCACTATTCAAGTTTTACAGTTCTCATTAGTGCACAAACAATTGTGGGAAACAATGAGGGCTACAAGACTCAATGGCTTTCATTTTCCTCTCCATAAATCATCCCAACTCCATCATAGTGATTATTCACCTGGTGGAATCTGCTGTGTGGGCGCATGTTTGCTCTGTTCAAATCACTCGATGCACTCTTTCCCCTCTAACCACTGTCATTTTGACTTATGCATTATAATACCACGTCTCTCTGCTTTGACACAGAGGGGAATTGCAATTACTCCAGCTCTATTCCTCTTGTCACTTTGCAGGCAAATGGAGGGTGAAGATAACATTCCTCATTTTCTCAGGTATGGCATAATCACAGTGGATTAAGACAGGATTTGAGGGAAGTCGGCTGAAAGAGCCCTCCTCTTGCATGTTGACTTACTCTGGGATGAGATGACACTGAGCGTGTAGTCTAGCTCTGTGTAAAACTCTATAACCTTTGCTACTGCTGGTTTCAATCCTGGACCCTCGTTAAAACATTGAGAAATGGTTAGCAGTGTTGGCACACACTTATCAACACTGTCCATTTCATAGCAGTGAAACTGAACCTCCCACTGAAATCACACACTCTGTTTACTACTAGATAGATACAGGAATGAACTTGTTACAGCCAATTCTGTACAATGACAACAAACCAAGAGACAGAGACTTGATGAAAATAAGAGATGGGAAAAAGATAATTTGCATTTACTTCTCATGAGTGGTATTAGAAGGAGGTTTTAAATCTACTATCATCCATCAGACTTCACATTTCCTGAATTTTCTTTACAGATAAAAGGAAGGGATATTACATTTTTTTGAGGCATTCAGCTAATGCCCTTAATGAAGTGGTTCTGAGCTATGAAGCCCTTTTGAATGTTCCAGTCACAGTGTAAAATCAGGGTAAAGGGCTAATAAAAAGGCTTACCTGTCAAACTGCTTCTAACTGCATTTAGATTTCTGACCAGGGGAGCGTGTCAAATCTGCATAGAGTCACCTACTTCAGGACAAGGCAACACACACACACACACACCAAATATGACTGGAGCAAATACTAACTTCAGTTTTACCGCCCAGAGTGTCAGCGATGTATCACTAAACCAGTAAAATCGAAACCAGCAAGGTATAGTTGGATTTTGTGCAAACTCAAACTCTGCATTTAATCAGACATCCAGGAACAGGAAAGGGGGGAGTACACAGAAAAAAAAAACAGAGGAAGTCACCTAGAAACTATGAAAATGAAATTTTATCTTGCATTCCAAGTGAGCATTTATATTTACTCTCCTACACCATGATATCTTCTGCAACCCTCTCCTGCTTGTGTGAACTACTGCTTTTGTATTTTCTCAACACTCAGGACTCAGGAAAAACAAATATGGGTGTTGTACGTAAGGATTACTTACACTAAGTTCAATTCTTAGCAGTGTGCTGTTATAGAAGCAACAACAGTGTGATGTGACCTGGAATGAAGCAGAGTTACTGTTACCACCCAATAACAGCATGTCTTGAAGTGTTTTATTCCTCTTACACCATAGCAATTTGCCAACAGTGATTTTTTTATAAATTTATTAAAGAATGACCCGCCATAGTTTTTTATCCATGTATAATTGATAAAAAGTATCATATATATTATCACATATCAAATAAAAATATTTAAGGTTGTGGAACATCCATGAAGCAGTTCCTATTATCACTTATAACAGCTATAAACAATAGTTTCCTAACTACACTTTCTTTTTTCCTCTGTCTTCAAGTTAATTTGACAAACAGTGCAGCTTTTCATGTTACCTCTGTCCTGATGGCTTTCCCATGTTGGAAAATTAAAAGTTACAATTTTACTCATGATTGTTACAAATCACTGACACTGACACATGTTAAATAACATAATCATGATCTCCTCACTCAACAAAAACACAAAAAATGTCATCCTTTTATGAGGAGCACCTGCCATTCAAGACCACGTGTAAGTTATTACTATTTAAACAAAACATTCATATCAGAGCAAGCACGTTAATACAAAGCTTGCCATAGGAACTGCTACTACAGAAAATTAATCACACCTTCTGACCAATCAGAATCAAGAATTTAAAAGCGCTATGGTCATCTTGTTGTCTGTTCTGAGTAATATGCTAATCTAAAAAAAAAAAAAGCTAATCTAATACTGAGACTAAACCTCTATAATAAATTGCACTGAGGGAGACTACATTATTCATATCCCCAACGCTGTGTGCAGATTTGTGCAGGAGCAGCTAAAGGTTGATAAAATATTCCTCGTAGAAACATGAGACTCACAGCACCTGGCAAATGGCTCCAATTTTTGTGGTTGAAAATAGATATGGATGAATAACTAAATGTCTGAGACCATTTTTCTTGCAGCTCCCTCTGGGCATTTTCTCTCCTCCATGCTCTGTTCAACCTTTTTAGAGATGGAAAATCCATTGAATTTCAATTTCTCCTTCTGTGAAATTTGAACATTTTAAGGTAGAAGATTTGACATATGAACATTCCTGCAATGAAGTGATGTCTGATATTCTGAGGAACAAACAGAAGATATGTTTGTGTGTTTAGGCATGAACACAGTGAGTGACTATTATTTAGATAATAGTTATGCTCTAAGACCAAGTGATCATTACAGCAAAAATAATCACTCTTTCTTTTTCTTTACCTTTAAACTGCTGAAGTATCTGGCCAAGTGAGTGTGTGACTTTACCCAGGTGTGTGTACAGTAAGTGCCCCTATTAACCTCTCTTCATTAGTCTGGCTCACGTTCCTCACTGCAGGTGCGTATTGTGATTAAGGAGCTGCTACTGTTCCAACTTGTGTTGCTAACAAGCTCATTACAGGCTCCATGTTTGGGGTCACAGCTCTAATGTTTCTCTAGAGAGAGAAAGAAAATCACAGAGCTCCACAACAGCATGCACACACATATACAGAGAAACAGAAAACTGTGAACAGATTCATCCTCTTCTGGATGATATCGGATAGTTTACAGGATGTTCAGTATGAGCAGATTGTGAATAAGAGTCAAGCACAAGACAGTATTTATGAATAAAGTTGCAGTTCTTATGTACAAATCTTGGGTATAAATCTACAGTATTCAGGTGAGACTTGTTCATAGACTGCATTGGGAAGTTCAAATCTTCAGGTGGGACCATCCACAGCACCAGAGAGTGATTCACAAGTTCAGAAAGCTCCAAGCAGAAGTAGAGCATCAGGATGAATCAGGCAGGTATACCCAAATCTGATAAAGAGATGTTAAAGAATGAGTCTTATCTCGTTTTGCTGGAGGATGCCCTATGTCATTTTTGTGAGTGTGTGTTATAGGAACCAGACTGAAATCTTGACTATAATCAGCCCCATGACTTCTGATATCACATTTAAAAATACGCCTGTCAGTAAATTCACTGTGGCCTGTGATAAAGATCAGACTTTCTTATTTTATATCTCATCATATTTTGGTAATAATGATTATTCAAACTCAACTAAAATATTGTAGCACTGAATTGCCTAAAATACAATGAAGAACAGCCTGAGGTTTAAAAATCTACTATTCTTCCCACATACTTTCCAAAAGATGCAGAGAGAGACACACACAGAGAGAGAGAAAGAGAGAGAGAGAGATTTGATATTCCAATGGTGAATATTTGCACGCATTTGACATTGTTCTTTTGCCATTTGCCATTATAGTGTCAGCAATATTATTTTTATTTTTTGTGTTTTCCTCATATCAAGCGACCTTGGGTATGAAAGTTGTGCTCTCTCTCTCTCTTTCTCTCTCTCGCTCTCTCTCTCGCTCTCGCTCTAAGGTATGATATTTCCATGTCTGCCTGCCATAGTTCAGCCTCAAAACAAACAGGGGAAGGAACTGTATTACACATAAAACACTTTGACTTTTAAAAGAGTATAAGGTGAAACACAGAGATAGATATATACAGTATACTGATAAGGAATAAAACACATGGAGGCATGCCGTTACAGGAAGGTAATAAACAAGGGCATGATGGTTTAAAAGACCATAGTATGTGTGATGCCTTCCAAACCTGCACATCAACAGCATCAATAAACAGTTCTTATACTCCAGTATGAACAGCAGCAGCAGCAGCTTCATATTAAATCTTCACATAAATAATAACTGGGAGAAAACTTGGCTTCATTAGAAGATGTGACGATATAAAAATATACCCTAATTTTGTGGTTTTATTTAAGGCTTTGAAAGAGGGGAAGTGAATGAGAAGTGTGCACAGGGTCATTATCCAGTGAGGAGGTGCTGCTGGAATGATGGATTTACCGTGGCCTCTGGAGTCGAGAAGGATTCGGTGGGTCAGAGCTCACCACCAGACCTGGGGTTACATCTCCATGGGAGAGTCTGCAAAAAGAGCAAGAAAAAGATCTTCACATAGAAGTTCACAGAAATGTTTTGGAGTGCAAATCTTCTTGGATGTCTGGGATGCTGCGCAACTTCCAGCAGTGTGTGTTTAACTTTTCAGGACAGAGAAGTTTGTGCTTTGTGGTTTCTCAGAAACTTGACAAACTGTCTTTTTTTTCTTATTAACTTAAAAAAATGAAAAAAAAAGGTTACTGATAAGAGATGACTGTTTATAGCTGCTATAATGTACGCAATAATAGAATCTAATTGGTTGTTCCACAATAATAAATGTACTATGAACAATTAAAATTTAATTAATAAAAATGCTGGTATTGAAAAATACCAGCATTTTTATTAATTAAATTTTAATTGCATGTGCATATGAACTGGTTATTTCTCCATGTTATTTATTTTACTATTTACTATTATTTATATTACTATTTTGGATATGTTTTTCCAAACCGAAGATATCAAATAAAATCTAAAGCTGAATAAATGAGTGCCCCTAGCAATAGCACATAACAGCCGCCTGATATATGAATATCCATGTAATAAGTGGCCTGCAGAATCGTGTAAATTGATTTACACAGGAAGTTGTGCTTTTTTTTGTTTGTTTGTTTGTTTTTTTGAGCTACTGCTATTGCATTATTTTTTCATACATATGCACATTTCATTGGAGCTTATATATGCATTTCCCTGTATATATAAGCTCCAATAAAATGTGCATATGTATGAAAAAATAGTGTGTTTCATACTAGTTATAGTATTTCTAGGAATGGTCTTTTAGTAAAGTATGTATTAATTATGGCTGTGACCAGGCTGGGACTTGACCTGACCTGCAGCTGTACTGTTTTGTTTTGTTGTTGTTTCTGCGTTCAGTGAAAATCAGTTAAACTCTGACAAGGAGATCATGTGAAACTGTCCAAGGAAAGAAAAGGAAAAACTGTTCTAGTAAAACAAAAAAACATGCCAAACAATGTTTATAGGTTATTTTATATTTACAGGTTAATTAATAGGTTAAGAGGTTAATAGGGTAATGTAACTGAGTTTAGCATCACGTGTTTCAGTCTCCTGGGATCCACACACAGTGTTAGAACCACACACCACAGTAACAAGGACAGAGAGGACATGGGCCCAGTCTGTCTCTAAAAACACACTCACACCCCAGAGCATTACGGCAATGCATACGTTCACTCGAGTAAAGGGTAAAAGGTTACTATTGTAGGGCAGCATGTCCATGCTAAGGATATTGTTACCTGTCTGCACTTAGAAATTTGAATTGAGGGAAATGACACAGAAAGACAAATAAAACGATATTTCTTCCTGGAAGTGAGTGACAGTCCCCATCCCTACCTTGTATCTCTCATTATGTAAGAGGATTGTTTATAACAGTGATTCCGAATCATTATTGAGACAGATCTTGCAATATAAATAAGTGTACACACAGATGTATTCATCTAAACTCTGTCTTCATAATAAGATCTACACACACAAGATCTTATTCCAGCTTTTAATAATGTTTATACCACAGCGCTGTTCATTTCTTGATTGGTCAGAAAGTGTTGATTAATTTTCTATAACAGCAGCTCTGACAATAGTGCAACTGCAAAAGACAGGTTCATATTACTAACTAATAATGTCATAGTTTCTACAGTAACAATTCATTCACAGCAACCTGTAAGCAAGCAAGCTAATAATAAGTGGATTAAAAAATGCTTTGTTATTTAACAAAAAAAAAGGTTAATTATTGATATGGTGAAGTTTTCTATGAGGATGCATTCATTTAACATCTTATTTAACATCTCTTATTTAAGTCTCCAATGTCAGGCTGTTATGGGAAAATAATCAACTTTTGTACCAGTAACTCTGCTTTGCATCAGGTCCCAACACACCACCCTGTCATTGATTATTTTCACAGTTTATATTATAACAGTATGGACTGTTTTATTCTTTACTTAATCAACGGAATATCCCCCATCATCTGACCACTTTAATGGAGATGGTTGCAATAATTACATTCTAACATACTTCAGCATTTCAGTTAGTGATGAGGAATTGGGGAAGTTGAGCTGCATATACAAACCTGAAAACAAATTGTAACATCGGACACATCGGAGAAAGGTGGTTAGGACTCACGTGTATAGGTTTAATGTACCATCGGGCAGCATTCCAAACAAACATAAGTCAAAGAGAGTTCCAGGTCATACACAGTAAGAAGAATCAATAACAGTACCATAGGGCAAATTTGTTGCACCCTCTGGATATCCTCAACGATCTCAATGATCTCATTCATCAGGATGAATCAGGCAGGTATACCCAAATCTGATAAAAGGAGGTTAAAGAATGAGGCTTTTCTCGCTTTGTTGGAGGATGCCCTATGTCATTTTTGTGAGTGTGTGTTATAGGAACCAGACTGAAATCTTGACTATAATCAGCCCCATGACTTCTGATATCACATTTAAAAATACGCCTGTCAGTAAATTCACTGTGGCCTGTGATAAAGATCAGACTTTCTTATTTTATATCTCATCATATTTTGGTAATAATGATTATTCAAACTCAACTAAAATATTGTAGCACTGAATTGCCTAAAATACAATGAAGAACAGCCTGAGGTTTAAAAATCTACTATTCTTCCCACATACTTTCCAAAAGATGCAGAGAGAGACACACACAGAGAGAGAGAAAGAGAGAGAGAAAGAGATTTGATATTCCAATGGTGAATATTTACATGCATTTGACATTGTTCTTTTGCCATTTGCCATTATAGCGTCAGCAATATTATTTTTATTTTTTGTGTTTTCCTCATATCAAGCGACCTTGGGTATGAAAGTTGTGCTGTCTCTCTCTCTCTCGCTCTCTCTCTAAGGTATGATACTTCCATGTCTGCCTGCCATAGTTCAGCCTCAAAACAAACAGGGGAAGGAACCGTATTACACATAAAACACTATATATATATATGGGATAAGCTATCAACCTTACTGATTTCGACCCTGGTCTATTTGTTGATGTGCTGTGCTCCCTCAAGCCAGTGTTGCCACTCCACTAGTGCAGCTTTAATAGCAAGTTCATGGTTCAGGTTACCCACATCATAATTTCTTTCCGCTGGCATAAGCTTCCATGAAAAGAAGGCACAAGTGTACATTTTAGCAGGATTGCCATGACATGGGGAGAGGATTGCCCCCACTCCATTTTCAGAAGCATCTACTTCCACAATAAAAGGTAGTAAGGGGTCAGGATGATGGAGGATTGGGGCCATGTTAATATATCTTTTCCTTTTTTTCTATGCTAACACACACATACTGGGTTCTAAAGCATCATTTCATGTTTATCACATTTATGAAAGAGAAGGGAATCCCTGCTGCTCAGAACAGCGAGTGATGCAGTGAGAGTTGTTTTTTTTAGTACAAACACACTTGCTTGGTATGTACCTTCCTCATTAACACACAGTATAAACACTTTTAGAATTACTCATGTGCTATATTAGAATTGTAAATACATCAGGCAACTTTA
Source organism: Pangasianodon gigas (assembly GCA_022758105.1). NCBI lineage: Eukaryota > Metazoa > Chordata > Actinopteri > Siluriformes > Pangasiidae > Pangasianodon > Pangasianodon gigas. Next base: position 4,051,480 of record CM040456.1, on the reverse strand, counting down.
ATATATGATTCCTTTTAGTGATAATGTAGTAGACCTAGTAACTATCACTAAATTATTTAATACTAGTGCTACAAATTGCTAATACTTTAGTCAAGTTTTCTTCAATTTCCTTCAATGTTCTTAACCAATGTGGCATCTTGGCCAATTTGCTGTAGACAAATCTCTGGGCTGAGATAAAGCCATTTAACTAATGAACTGACTGAATATGGTACCACAATCATCTATTTAGGTAAAGACTCAATGGTAGTATTGCATGTACTATATATCCATATATACCAAATTCATACTATCTGTATATAGATTATATATAGTATATTGGAAATAGTATTTATTAATAATTATAAAACATTATGAATATTTAAAATGATGGCTTCAAATAGAGTGAATGATATGTTGAATTATTCAACATGTTTGTAAGTTTCTTTGAGCTTTGGTTTTGTAATATAGTATGGAAACACTTAATTCCAGATTAATTACAAAAACATATACAGACACATTGTTTGAAAGAATAAAGTCACATTACAAAAAGTCATGGGTGTTTTGCTCTAAAGCATTCAAAAAGGACTAGTACACACATACATAGCAGCTAATTAACGGAGGCAACATTTGTGTTGCACTCAAACTCTTCTGTATTTTCACAAAAGGGTTTGTGGGCGTGCGCAGTAATTATGGCATAGAGTTTTTTAGACTGATAATACTCTTATACTGTGACCTAGTGAACCAGTATGAGGATGTATTTATTGATAGAGGCTTTAAAGCACTTCTGTAAGTCGCTCTGGATAAGGGTGTCTGCCAAATACAGTAAATGTAAATGTAAAAGTTTACTCTTCTTAATTTTCACAAAACATTATGGTATTATAATATTTTCAGACTTGTGTTTGCTTGTATTCTGCCATTGAAACAAATGTGCTGTGTCTTATATATTTGTCCAACTATAATCCTACTCCACTTGATAAAACATGATACAGCTTGTTATATTCTGATCAAACAATGAAGGAGAGGTTTTAGAGGTTTTACGTTTAGAGTAACATACCTAATTTTTTTAGTTCCCCCTACCCTAATAGGGGGAAATTCCATCCAGTCACAGACTTCTTTGCATATATTTAATTGACCAAATGGTTCCAGACTCTAGACAACAGACTTAGATGATGAGGCACTAATGGATGGTTAATGACCGTTAAATGCCCTGTTGTTGGATTATCATGTGTCTTTGCCCTCACATATATATTAAGAAGACACTCTGTACTCTTATTTTAGTCTCTTGGACAGAAAACTGCTGTGAAGATACTGGGATTTCCACTTGGTAAGTCTTTCTTTCTTTCTTTCTTTAAATAAATAAATACAATGACTTTGCAATTTACAAAATTTGCTTATTTTGTATAGTAATTAACTAAAACTCACAACTATCTATAACAATAGATGAATAATAGGTGCATAACCAAGTGTATATACTGAAAAAAAGTTATCTGTCTACAACTGATATCCATATCAGATGTACCAGATTCCAAGTTATAAATGTGATTTAGTGTTTAAAATGTTCAAATATAACAAATATTAATAAAAATAAATAATAATAATATAGTATAGTATAATAATAATATAGGCACCATAATAATGACTCTATATCCACAACATTATACAAGGTAACAAGACAATTTTAGCATCTTTTTAAAATAGTTTACAGGGTTTGGAAATGACCGTGCCATTGGATAGTGTTGCTAAAGGAAATTAAGTTATATTACAGCTATCAAGACTCTAAATGGTCAGAAACCATGCAATAATAAAATAACCAGATATGAGCTTGAGACTCTTTTCATTATATTTGGACCAGTTTTTAAAAGGTTTCTGTGACTGATGAATAAAGCACAATAGAGGTGTTTAGATGAGGAAGAGCTGCACAAAATACCAACCATCAACCAGACTGAATGCTTAATGTTTTAAGCAGGAAACACTGTTTGATGGCTATATATAGCACTTGTTCATATACACTTATTTTATTGTTTTTTTGAAATTAGACTAGTAGCGTTGTGGCTAGTAGTCATGAATGTGATCATAAGAGAACAGTGAAGATCTATCCATAACGTCTATCCATCTCAACTGGCTGCTTTTGATCCAATCATTTTGAGACACATTGTTGCCAGGTATCTAAAATGCATTGCTATGGGGCTTAAAACTTTCTAAGATTGGTGCTTTTGTCTACTGTTCTGCTACAGAGTGAAATGTCATCGTCTGCTTCTCTTGGTGCTAAACACCGTCGCAGAAGGAATCATGCAGAAATTGGCAAGGAGAGAATTCACTACTGCTCACTGTGTGGGAAGAGTTTCGCTAAAAAGAGCTATCTTCACCAACACTATCAAATCCACGGAAGAGCAAAAGCACACAACTGCTCACAGTGTGGGAAAAGTTTCGCACGCCTGAGTACTCTCACAAAACACAAACGGATTCACACAGGAGAAAAACCATATCAGTGCTCAGAGTGTGGGATGAGTTTTACACAACAAAGTACTTTAAAAAACCACCAGCGCATTCACACAGGAGAAAAGCCATATTGTTGCTCACAGTGTGGAAAGAGTTTTACACTCCTGAGTAATCTCAAGATACACCAGCGCATTCACACAGGAGAGAAGCCGTATCACTGCTCAGAGTGCGGAAAGACTTTTTCACAGCAGAAAACTCTCATAGTCCACCAGCGCATTCACACAGGAGAGAAACCATATTGCTGCTCACAATGTGGGAAAAGTTTTACAATTCTATGTAGTTTCAGAAAACACCAGCGCGTTCACACAGGAGAGAAGCCATATTCCTGCTCAAAGTGTGGGAAATCTTTTGCACTGAAGGATAATCTCATAAAACATCAGCTCGTTCACACGGGAGAGAAGCCGTATTACTGCCCGCAGTGTGGGAAGAGTTTTACTCAAAATAGTCATCTTAAAAGACATCAGCTCATTCACGCAAGAGAGAAGCCGTATCAGTGTTCACAGTGTGGGAAAAGTTTTACACACCAAGCTAGTTTTAAATCACACCAGCACATTCACACAGATGGGAAGCCATATTGCTGCTCACAGTGTGGGAAATGTTATACACGACTGAGTACTCTCAAAACACACCAGCGCACTCATGCAGGAGAGAAGCCGTATTGCTGCTCACAGTGTGGGAAGTGCTTTACACAACGATGTAGTCTCAAAACACATCAGCGCATTCACACAGGAGAGAAGCCATATCACTGCTCACAGTGTGGGAAGAGTTTCACTCGGAAAAGTAATCTTAAAAATCATCAGCTCATTCACACAAGAGAAACACCATTATAGTGCTCATAGTGTTGGACGTGATCTCAAATAACATTAGCGCATTCATATATAAGAAGCTACAGTATATTAATGCTCACTGTGTTGGAAAAATTTTACACAACAAAGTAGTTCTAAAAGACACAGAACATTTGCTCATGAGAGAAGACATACTGTATACTTGCAGCATGGAAAACATTTTATGTGGAATCTGGAGTGATGATTTTGATATATGATGGTAACATCTGCTGCCTGAGGAGCAGTAGCAAGACATGGCAGAGGCACAAGAAAACTAAATTAGTGACTCTAATTTGATTAGCTACAGTGATTAGTACTAGTTATACAGATGTATTTAAATAATAGATGTTACCTGTACGTATAGAAGAGGTTTATGTGTGTGTGTGTGAGAGAGAGTGTGAGTTTTGTGTTAATTTAGAAGGAAGGCATATTTTTGGAGAGAGGTGGAAGGAGATGGACCAAACCCATTTACATGTCTACTTTGGGGTTCTTAATCTTGCTGGATTTTTCAGTCCAAAGGGGAATCCACAGAATCCCTGTGGGATGCAGAAACTGGCAGAGAACTTTTCCGTGCAACAACGTCTCTGGAAAACTTCCACATAATTTCCAGGATAATCCGCTTTGATAACCGAGATGACAGACCAGCTCGACGGCAGCGAGACAAGCTAGCTGCCATCAGGACAGTGTGGGACAAGTGGGTGCACCGCCTCCCCCTGTTTTACAACCCTGGGCCTAATGTCACCATTGATGAGCATGCATCAAGTGCAAGAAGTACACATGCAACACACACACAGTAAAACTCTGCCCCTCATGTGTTGTATAGGCTGGTATGAAAAGGCAATGTGTTCAATGGGGCTGATGTGTTGTCTAGACTGACATGGTTACTGTATGTGTTCAGCTTGTGTTGTGTAAACTGACCTGAATGGGTTAAATTTCTAATGAAGTTAAAATAAATAAGAATCAATAGTTATGAAAAACCTTGCTTCATTTGTAAATTTGTTGATTTTTGTTTTTTATTACATTTTATTAAAAAACAAACAAAAAACGAGTAGCAATTTAATTCATAAATGTGGTCTAACAAAGGTGAAGGGCAAATATTAACCATATATGTTGTTTATATTGCTTGTAATTGGGATGAAGTAAACATCTGTTGAGTATTTTAACATAAAATTGTTTGATTGTGTTGAATTAAAAACCCAAAAAATGCAGCGGGTCCACCAGACCCACGAACACTGGCTGATTAACAAAAATACGAACACCACACAAGGTTTAAATACCCTATCAACCCTTAAGGAGCTTGTGAGGAACTCTATACTGTAAGCACCAAGCTGGGACATAAGGATGAAGCTAAAAATAGTGCCACCCAGTGGAATGGAAATTGACTTATCAGACATTTTCAATCAGCATAAACAAATCAATTATTTTATTGGTGCAAGTCTGTTATAAGACTAATAAAGACACTGTTGGGTTTCTGTGTGTAGAGTATCGTGACTCTTTGTTTAGCTGCTGGTGAGCAGGGCCAGGGGAAATCAGAGGGGTGTGAGACCCCTGCTGGGCAAACAACTCACACATTTCCTCAATAAAATTGGTACAGAGATAAAATGTACAGCACAACTAAAGCTTTTTTGATAGAAAACACTGCCACAATAAAAGTATAACATTTAAGCCTAGTAGTCTATGTAAAAAAAAAAGAAATACTTTGAAATATTGCAAATTCTTAAAGCCCTGAGTGTCTGCTTTCATATAAGCCATTAATCACTGCTGTGGAGTGTGACATCACAAATAAATTCAATGCTGAAAACAGGCATGCCCAAAACAAGCAGAAATTCCACTCTTTGGCCTCTGGTAAAGAGTTAAACCATGGCCACAGAATCGTACTTAAGAAAGTCTCTGGCTGGGATTGCTTCTCTACCAGAACAAAAAGCATTACTAGTAAAAACTTAATGAAGCTTATTGAAAAAGTAGTGAAAGTTTCTCTGGTGAATTTACGAGTCCATCTTTAATCAATATTTTAAGTATGTTTAAATGGCTATGTATATTAATATATAGTTCAGATTCATTTTTACTGATTTATTCACAGTAATGTGTTCTTATAAATAATTAGGTTGATCTTATATTTCTTCTTTGTGATTCAAGTAAATTCCTCCATCTGGTAAATCCCAAATAATGTCCTATTTACAGTGGTAAGTTTTGGACTTGAACTCCTCTGTATTTTCACAAAAGATTAATGTATTTGCACATTTGTCGGTGGTTGGGAATGTGTGCAGCAATGTCAAAGTTTGCTCCTTTTCATTTTCACTAAATATTACAGTATCTTCTCAGTTGTGGTTGGCTACATTCTACCATAAATGTGTTGTGTCTTAGGCTTACTAGTTTGTCCTCTTATAATCCTGTGCCATTTTGTAAAATATGAGACAGGAAAGAAGCAGAATTTTTAGTGTGAATCTTATACATTTAGAGTTATTTATTAAATACCTTTTTTGGGGTTTTTTTTTTTTTTTTGCTCTTCCTACCCAGATAGGGGAAAAATCCATGCAGTCACAGACTATTTTGCATATCTTTAACTGACCAGACGGTTCTAGATGTCCACCTACCACACCCCAAACTCAAATAATGGGGTGGTAATAGTTGGCTAATGACTGTGAAATGCCCTGTTGTTGGACTATCTGGTGTCTGTAGTAATACATTTAATACATTAATACATTTACTGTGACTTTGCAATTGACAAAATGTGTTTCTTTGTATGCTAATGAACTCTATCTATACCAATAGATGAAAAATACATGCATGACTGGGTGTATATACTGAATAAAATGATCTGTCTCCAGATTTTAACTATATTTTGCCTGACTCCATGTCATAAACCTATTTAATAAGGTTAAAATATTTTAAATATATTAGATATTTTAAAGGGTTCACCTTCCTAAGCATAGTGCAAACATGCAGTCCCAGTGAAACTGTTTTTTTCTTTATTTACATTAATATATGTAACAAAACAATTTTAGGACCTTAAAGAAAAAACTGTTTAAGGATATGTTGTGTGTTTAATATTACTTCCTTAAGAAATACTGTATGATGATACTTTTGAATATTACATTTGCAACAGTGGTCTTGATGCTGGACTTATAATGGTGGTATTATATATTGGATAGTATTGCTAAAGGAAACAAAGTTATATTACATCTGTTGAGGCACTAAATGGCCAGAAACCATGCAATACATAAATAACCAGACATAAGCTTAAAACTCTTGTCCATATATAAAGTATATTGACCCATTTTAACAAAGGCTCTAGCAATAGATGATACAAGCTGAAATATCTTTTCTACAGCTTAATGAGACAATAATCTGAGATGTTCGTACAAAGCAAATAACTTGATACATTCTCTGCAGTGGTAACATTATAATCACATGTACTGTGGTTAACTCTGTTACATCTGTATGGGTGTAACAGCTGTTTCTATTTGGGAGCTCTATGTTTGTGGGAGCTGTATGTTGAATACTGATATCATGCTGCTTCTATATAGTGACTAATCTCTTTAGCTTAAGTTTTACTTTGTTTATTTACTTGCCTCTTTTCAGTTTCTGTTTATGTAATTAATGAATAAAGCACATGATAAGTGTTTAGCTGAAAAAAAAAGCACCTAATTGTTTATTCAGGAAACAGTGCATGATCGCTCAATACATATACACTATATGGCCAAAAGTTTGCGGACACCTGACCATCACACCCATATGTGGTTCTTCCCCAAACTGGTGCCACAAATTTGGAAGCAAACAATTGTATAAAATGTCTTTGTAGGCTATAACATTACAGTTTCCCTTCACTGGAACTAAGGGGCACAAACTTGTTCCAGCATGACAATGCTCCTGTGCACATTGTCATTATCAAATGAAGACATGTTTTGCCAAGGTTGGAGTGGTAGAACTTGAGTGTCCTGCACAAAGCCCTGACCTCAACCCCACTGAACACCTTTGGGATGAACTGGAACGATGACTGCCCCCCCAATCTCCTCACCCAACATCAGTACCTGACCTCACTAATGCTCTTGTAGCTAAATGAACACAAATCCTCACAGCCACGCTTCAAAATCTAGTGGAAAGCCTTCCCAGAGGAGTAGAGGTTATAATAACAGCAAAGGGGGAATAAATCTGGAATGGGATGGTCAACAAGCACATGCTGTATGAATGTTATGGTCAGGTGTCCACAAACTTTTGGCCATATAGTGTAGTTTATCATTTGAGTTTTGACATTAGGCTAATAGTAGTCAAGAAATGTGATGGTGAGATCAGTCAGGCAAGATGCACTGAGACGTACGAAAAGGCCATCTATGCAAAATGCATTGTTATGGGACTTAAATCTTTCTACGACTGTTGCTTGGTCTACTGTTAGCTACAGGGTCAAAAGTCATCGTCTGGTTCTCTTCATGCTAAAAATCACCACAGAGGGATTCATGCAGAAATGGGCAAGGAGAGAATTCGCTACTGCTCACAGTGTGGGAAGAGTTATTACCAAGCCGAGTACTCTCAAAGACCACCAGCGCATTCATACAGGAGAGAAACCATATTCCTGCTCACAATGTGGGAAGAGTTTTTCACAACAAAGTAATTATAACACACACCAGCGCAGTCACATGGGAGAAAAGCCATATTGCTGCTCACAGTGTGGGAAGAATTTTGCACACAAGCGTGGTCTCAAACACCACCTGCGCATTCACACAGGAGAGAAGCCACACCACTGTTCACATTGTGGGAAGAGTTTTACTCTCATTGGTAATCTCAGAGAACATGAGTGCATTCACAGACGAGAGAAGCCCTATTGCTGCTCACAGTGTGGGAAGAGTTTTACAGATATACAAGCATGTATACTAAGAAATATCCACTGTGTGTGTGCGTATATATATATATATATATATATATATATATATATAATCTTTCTAACTTTGGTGATTGAATTACAAGTAGCTCCAAATCACAATAGGCACACAATCAGACCCATTGTCATTGGTCGCAACATGCAAACATAAGATGTAAAGTTTATTTCGAAGTGCCACAAAATGTGCTGTACTGTCGTAAAAATACACACATTCGCGATACGGACCGTGTAGCGTCGTAAAGCATAATCAAATGTGTGCGCATGCGCATTGCGAATCGGGCAAAGGACGTGGATTGGATACCTACACACCGGAGTTTCCGCGAGGTGAAACTCCATCTGAAGTTTGTCAGGAAGTGTATTCAGGGACGGAGTAACCTGCAAACTGCAAGTATTCATGAAGACGCGCAGTAAAGACCGATCAAGCTGCAATATGCACAAGGACAACTCTTCTAAAGGCGCTCATTCAGAGAGTACAAACACGCTTCAAAGTGTCGAACCGCAACAACAACAAGAAGTAAGACTGTACACACACACACACTTTTGCTGCATTTGACTCGCAATCGCAACTTGTAAGCCAATGACTGTACATACGAGAGGACAACATAACGGCATTTACTATTACAGTTGTTTTGAAGCCTTTTTCGAAATGGGAGTCGCCATCTTGAAAAAAAAATGGCGCCCGAGTCTGCGCAGTACAGACCTTGGAGTCAGCGCATGCGCAGTAGAGTCGACCGGATGGACAGTGACACACACCTGAAGAGCAAAGTTTAAAATTCCTCAACTAGTAATTTCTAAACTGCTAAGTCTCTTCCCTGTTTACAGAGTGACATCTAATCAACATGGCTGTGTACAGCATCAGAAATAAACTTACCTTAAAAATGTGTTACACTGTATATAAAATATTTGCTTTAGATCAATCAACATACAGACATATTCACAAATTAAATCTAAAACATTGACTGTACAGTTTGCTGTGTAGTACAGTGTTATTAATTAATATATAAAATGCAAAACTGTAAAATAATTATTTTAGGTATATTGCTTTTACTGTTGGTTAGAAAAGATATAGAAGATAATAGAAAGTATTTGGACAGTGATGCAATTTTGGTAATTTGGTCATTTTGCCTCTGTACACCACCGCAGTCAAGATGTGAATGAAGTGTAGATTTCAATTAAATTCAAAGGGGTTTAACAAAAAATATTGCATTAACCGTTTAGGAATTACAGCCATTTTTTACAGAGTCCCTCCATTTTCACAGGCTCAGAAGTAATTGGACAATTGACGGATAATCAGTTTCATGGCCAGGTGTGGCCTGTTTCCTCATTATTTTATGACAGATTAAGGAGATAAAAGGTCTGGAGTTGATTCGAAGTGTTGAATTTGCATTTGGTAGCTGTTCATGGGAGCTCTCACTATGCAGTCCAAAGAGGTGTCGATGCAAGTGAAGGAGGCCATCATTAGGCTGAAAAAACTAAACAGACAATAGATTTTTCTTCATTTCAAATCCATTTTGGTGGTATACAGAGGTAAAATTATGAAAATTGTGTCACTGTCCAAATACTTATGGACCTGACTGTATGTGTAATTAGCTAATGTAAGGTATCAGCTGAAAATATGCTGGTAAACAGCAGTCAACATTTACACTCAACATCTGTTTTTGAGAGGAAAAAATCATGAGGGCCTCAGAGACATTTTGGCTTCAGATTTGACTCCCTGTCAAAACACAACGTGCACTCATACACACAGTCAATGGGCCTCATTTATCAAGCTGGACATGAACAGATTTATGCAAAATCATTAGTACGAGCGTTTACACAAGAAATTTGGTATTCATGAAAATCCTGTAAATTCAGAAAAATGTTTGTATTCTATTCCTGCTCATATAATTTGCATGGATTACTGCACTTTTATATATGGATTATACTGTCAAGTTAAAAATGCTTATTTTTATTACATTTACGGCGTTTAGCAGACGATCTTATCAAGAGCGACTTATAGAAGAGCTTTGGAGTCTCTATCAAAAAACATCTTCATGCTAGTTCACTAGGTCAGGCACTAAGAATAGCACTGAGAAAATTTTGTGAAAATCAGTCATTAGATTACTGGCGTTAAAGAATATGAAATATAAAGAAAGTGAACCAACGAAAAAACCCGTAAATTAAGACAAATAAAACTAATCACTCAATTATGACAAAACAAATGGCACTGTATAAACGTAGGATGGGCCGGTCTGTCTGTAGAGCCATAAACAGATGCCTCAGCTGACGGAAGATTGAGCACTATCTTATTATTATTATTAATATTATATATTATTAAATATTTTTATTGGCATAGTAGCGAGTCAAAATAACTTCCACTTCTGTTTTTCAGGCTTTACCCTGATCAGTCGTTTCACGATCAACAGCTGTCTGTGCACTTGAACTTTTATGGAGTTTTATGGGCGTTTACACACAACTTTAGGATTGATAAATCCTACTCATAAATTCCTACTCATCAAGATTAGTCATTAATTGTTAGATCAAAAATATAAGATATCATTGACTATACAGTTGTTTGTTTTGTGGAGGAAAATATATATCATTCGTCACAGTTAGCTTGCCTGGCTTTTCATAACAAATGACAAATATGGGATGTCAGTGTATGCTACAAGACAATTTTAGCACCTTTTTAACACTTTAATGAAATAATTATTTAAGGAAATGTCATGTTTTTACTTTTAATAATGTCATGTTTATATTACTTCCTTAAGAAATACTCTGTGACATTACTTTTGAATATTACATTTGAAACAGTGCTTTGAAGTTGGACTTTAAAAATAGGATATAGGTTTTAGAAAGGCCATAGTTTTCATATTTTTGGTGTGGAAGGGTATGTCCAGACATCAGATAACGTTAAATAAATGCTCAGAAACTAGCAAATAAATAATCAGATATAAGCTTGAAACTTTTTTCACTAGATGAGTTTTTTAAGAAAGGCTCTAGCTATAAAAAAAAAAAAAAAAAATCTCTACAGCTTAATAACACCTGAGCAATAATATGAGAAATTTATACAAAGTAAATAAAAGATGATTAAGAACATTAAGAACATTAAACAGTCCCTGTAGTTGTAACATTTATAGCCTTTACTGTGGCCAAGTTTATTACAGCTGTATGTGTGCGAGAGCTGTATGTATACCTGAACACTGTAACTTAGTAACTAAGTTATCTCATCAACATATGTTTACATTGCTTATTTACTTGCCTCTCTTTGTTTTCTGTTTCTGAGATGCACAAAATGATATTAAAAGTTCATGTAAAGCTGTCAGATGATTAGTATATACACTTATTTGTTTTTGATATTAGGCTAGTAGTCACGACATGTGATCAGAAGAGGTTAGTAAGGATACAAACATAAGAAGATGGCGAGGTGTTAAATGGCTGTATGTCTCAGGTGATTACTTTTGATCTGATCATTTAAGACACATTGTTAGCAAAACTAAGGTGTCTACTATGCATTGTTATGGGACATTCTAACATTGTTGCTTCTGTCTGCTGTTCTCCTACAGAGTGAAACGTCATCTCCTGGTTCTCTTCATGCTAAAAACAGTGGGATTCCTGCAGAAATTCCAGGCAAGAAGAGAATTCACTTCTGCACAGAGTGTGGGAAAGGTTTTGCTCAACACTGTTATCTTAAACGACATCGGGTCATTCATACAGGAGAGAAGCCATATATCTGCTCTCAGTGTGGGATGAGTTTTTCACATCCGAGTACTCTAATAAGCCACCGGCGCATTCACACAGGAGGGAAGCTGCATTACTGCCCGGAGTGTGGGAAGAGTTTTACACGAAACTGTCATCTTAGACGACATCAGTTCATTCACACGGGAGAGAAACCATATTACTGCTCACAGTGTGGGATCAGTTTTACACACCAGAGTACTTTAAAGGAGCACAAGTACACTCACACAGGAGAGAAGCCGTATTCCTGTTTACAGTGTGGGAAGAGTTTTTCACACCAGAGTACACTAAAAAAACACCAGCGCATTCACACTGGAGTGAAACCGTATTACTGCTCAGACTGTGGGAGGAGTTTTAATCGAAATAGTCATCTTAAAAGTCATCAGCGCATTCATGAAAGAGAAAAGCTGTATCACTGCTCATAGTGTAGCTACATACAGAGAAGAAACCATGTATGTTTTAACTGATTATTCCTAACATTAAATCGAAACGTAAACATTTTTATCTATAGTACTGCTCACAGTGCTGGAAAAATTTTACAGAACAAAGTGGTTCAAGAACAAAGAGAACACATGCGTTATACTCGCAGTGTCGAGTCTCCAATGATTGCACAAGATACACAAGACAGTTGAATTAGTGACACTAATTTGATTAGCTACAGTAGTTGTACTGTTTATACTGACAGTTTTAAATAATACCTATAATTACCTGTAGTTATATAAAAGGTTTATTTAAAAAAAAAAAAAGTTGATTTTTGCATTTTAAGTCATTCATCTTTGCCAATGAAACCTCAAACTCTGCTCTTTAAGTAACTGTGTACGTTTGAAGAGAATAAACTGGTGACAGTGGGGACATAAGCAAGTCTGGTTTGTACACATGCCCACACTACTATTTGATGCTCTAAATTTATATATAATATATAATAAATGCTTTCTAAAAATATCAATTAAGTGGTATTCAGAGTTTTTTTTTTTTCCTCCTTAGGAGTGTATCTGTAATAAAGTGTCTCTTCAGTGGTAAAGAACAGCATTGTACATCCAGACAGCTACATGAATTAACACATCTTAATGAGTTTCTAGATTTAGAGATTTCTTTCCTGTGAATGTGGTGTTTGCGTCACTCATGGTGATATGATAACATTATTGTTTCTGTGGATAATCTGACCTAGTCACTGTAGATTTGTACCTTCTAACAGTTGCCACCAGAACTCTTATTCACCATATGCTCGTACTGAACATCCTTTTAACTTAGTACTGTTTGCATTTTTCTACTGCTCTACAAATGTAAAATGTAATTATTTATAATTCCACTGTAACCCAGAAGAGGATCGCTTTTCTTTTGATTCTGGTTGCTCTCAAGGGCTGTCCTTGTTGGTAAACCACGATGCAACGTATCCTTGATATTTGAAGAGGATCCAGAACAGTTCTGGGTTTTCAACTGTACTTGATACTTGTGTTTTTGAGTATTGGAATGGAACATTGATAAAAGATGAAGTCAGGAGAGGATGTGAGGACAAGCGTACACACAAGTATGCAAACTGAGAAATACCTGCTGTAAAAAAAAAAAATTCTTCTGGCTGTAAATATGATGAAAATAACCTTTACATGGCATGAATGCATTCTTATGTGATGTCTGTAATATTGGGTAAAATTTATTCCTGTTATGGAATTTTTAAGGGTAACATATACAGTTTGGGAAAGGAATTAAATTTGAATCAATACTTTAAATGTAATGGTGGGTCCCTGGAGGACTAGTGGTTATGCCACAACGCTCTCACTGCTGCGGCCTGGGTTCGATTCCTGGCCAGGGAGCCAACCCCAGCCACCAGTGCACTCTCAGTGCCTGTCCCAAGCCCGTATAAAATTGGGGAGGATTGTGTCAGGAAGGGCATCCGGCGTAAAAAACTGTGCCAAATCAAATACACAGACCAATGATCTGCTGTGGCAACCCCTAATGGGAGCAGCTGAAAGAGGAACAACAACATGTAATGATGATTATAAATAAATAAGATACACTGACATGGGTGTAAATAAGGCACAGAGTGTTGCTTCAAAGCTCCGTGGTCTTCAGTTTGATCCTGAGCTCGAGATACTGTGTGTGTGTGGAGTTTCTGTGTATGTTCTCCCCATCTTCACATGGGTTTTCTCTGGGTTCTCCAGTTTTCTCCCACCTCCCACCAATGTTTGAGTTCATGGATGTGTGTGCATTAGCTATAAAAATTAAGGCAAGTGATTTGCCCAAAAAAGCTGAGACAACAATTTACATCCACTTCCTTTGAGTAACTTTAACCCCATGCTGTAATGAGTACAGTTTAGGGAGGCTTTATTTAATTCAATTTGGGTAAACTTTATTCATTATCACATGGGATTTACTACACTCAAAAAAGTGAATGCACATTGCTGCTGTCATTTTTTTTAGGTAAATCATATGCCTTATTTATTTCACTGATTCAGTCAAAGACATTTGAGTTCTTGTCTTTAAAACAGTGGATTGTGATACCTTCACCCCTGCCCTGTGGAGGCTGTTGGTGATGTCACTGACTGTTGTTTTTGGGTTTTTCTTCACAGCTCTCACAATGTTTTTGTCATCAGCTGTTCGTTGTCTGTTGCTCAGTACACCAGTGGTTTTCTTTCTTTTTCAGGACATACCAAATTGTTGCATTGGCTATGCCCAAAGCTTGTGCAATGCCTCTGACTTGAGTGAGTGAGTACACAGAGGGGCAGTAGAGCAAAAATACTCCAATGACAAGGACATTTTACATAACAACAACAACAAAAAAAAAAACACTGAACTAACCCATAGCTGCAACTAGAATGAAATTTAGTATAGAGTGACAGTGAAGTAGTGGTTGTGATTGCAACCTGAAAGGAGTGAAGTTTAAGGGACATGGCAGTACTGTATGTATCAGTATTGATTTAAAGCATCTGTGCAGTGGGGTGGAGGGTCTTACTTGGATCCCAGGGTGATGTGTGTAGGGAGGGGCAGCACAGTGTTCAGGGGTCTGCCAGCCAGAGGGTAGAAGCTGTTACCCAGTCGAGCAGTCCTTGAGTGGATGCTGCAGAGCTTTCTGCTATAAGGCAGAAGAGCAAATAGATTGTGGGAGGGATCTTCCACAATGGTGGAGGCCTTGCAGATGCTGCGTGAATGGAAAATGTCCTGAACAAGGGGTAGAGGCACTCCAATGATGTGTTCAGCTGTCCACACTATCCTCTGTAAGGTCTTGCGATCGGGGGTGTTGGAATTCCCAAACCAGACAGTGATGCAGCTTGTCAGGATGCTCTCTATGGTTCCCCTGTAGAACATGGTGAGGATGAGTGGAGGGATGTTTGCCTTTTTCAGGCATCAGAGGAAGTGCAGGCTCTGCTGGGCTCACTTGGCCAGGAAGCTGGTGTTGGCTCACTCACAGTCTGGGAAATGTTTCCATTCCATGAAACACATGATGGTAAAGGCTTTCTGCCACCTGAAGAGCAGTCAGAAGACCATTTTCTAACACACACCAGTGCATTCATGTAGGAGAGAAGCCATAACACTGTTTACAGTGTGGAAAGAGTTTTACTCAAAATAGTCATCTTAAACAGCACCAGCTCATTCACACCTTTCACTGCTCACACTGTAGGAAGTAACGGGGTTGGAAGTGTTCTTCAAAAATAACAGCATGTTCACACATGAGAGGCTTTAATGCTGCTCACAGTGCTGGAAAGGTTTTACACAACAAAGCAGTTTTAAAACACACAAGCGTATTTACACAAGAGAGAAGATATACTGTATACTCCCAGTGTGGCAAATAATTTTAATATCATCATTGGAGATCAATAATTTCTTCTGGCTGTAAATATGATTAAAATAAAGAAAAAAAACCATGAATGTTATGTAACATTCTCATGTGACATCTGTACCATCGAATAAGATTACCATTGTTACCCAATTTTTAAGAATAATGTATACACTTTGGGAAATGCATTAAATTTTAATCATTATTGTTTATAATGTTTAGAACAATTATTTAGGTAATCCCCAAAGTCTGTTCGATTTACCCCAATAAATAAAATACATTGATATGATTGCAAAAAGGCACAGAGTGTATTGTTGCTATCTCTCAGCTCCAGGGTCTTTAGTTGATCCTGAACTCGAGTGTCACGTCACAGCAGTCCACAAACTCCATCTCCCAGCAAGCACTGCGGGCTATAAATATGACGGCTTCAGACTACACTACCCAGAACATACACACACACTCCCCTGCTCTCAGTCACTGAGCTTCTCACACACAGGCACCCTTTAAAAGAGACTTTCATTCATTCATTCATTCATTCATTCTTTGTGAAGTATAGGTTCAGTTATGTCTCCGTGCACCTGACTATACCAAGCCGTGTTTCTGACTGGTTCTGGTTTGTTTGACCTGATCTGTCTAACACACTTGGAACACACTTTGAAATTACTAAGTCCCAGAAACCCTCCGCCAGGCTATAGAGGAGGAAGTCGTCAAGATGCCACATGACTGCATTATTGAAGAATCTGCCAGCCTCTGTCCAGCCCCATCATGGTTGCTCCAAAGCCTCAAGGTTTGTAATGACTTCTGGAGACTAAATCAGGTGTCAGAGTTTGACAGCTACCCCCTTCCCCAGGTCATCTTGGCCTTTGACCTCACAAAAGGGTACTAGTGCATGCACATGGTTGGACCACCTATGCCATCTGAGGGAAGTTCTGAACGACCTCTGAAGGGCCGGACCATGTAACAAGAAGCCCTGGTCATAAATGGGCCATTGAGGAGTTGAAATACTACCTCTCTGGTAAATATTTCAACCTGTTCATGGAGCATGCCCCGCTTTAGAGGATGGCAAAGGCAAAAGACACTAATGCTTGAATAACCTGGTGGTTTCTTTCATTGCAGGACTTCTTATTCCAGGTACAACATCGAGCAGGAGTCCACCACGCCAATGCAGAAGGGCTTTCATGGAGGTACGGACTCTGGGCTCAAACACCGCCAGCATTAGTCTCATTGCCGAGGGGGGTACTGTGATGGTGGGTTTCCATACCACCTGCACAAACTGTAGCACACTCTTCATACTACTGGTTCCATGGTGCTGAATGGACAGCTGCATTTCTGCACTACTGTTGTGGACTACCGGAGAGCACAAGGCTTCGGGGCGGAGTGGGGGAATGAAACACGGCTTGTGAGAGACAATCACCGCAGTTCCTCGCCCTCTGAGAGAAGAATGGAGAAGATAAAAGGAGCTGCGACCACAGGATATAGTTTCTGTCTATATGCTGATGCTGACACTTTCTGTTCATTATTTTACAGACAGTGACGACAGTAACTCTCTCCCTCTGCTATGCGCCACGACTGAGACCCTTCACCCCCTCTACCCATGGAAGAATCCCGGTCATCCCGCTGCCGCAACCTGCTACGGGCCCGCGCCACACCATCCAGCCAACAGCAACCGCCACCATGCTCCACCTTGACACATCCCTCACTGCCCTCTGCACCTGAAGACGGCATCCCGCCCCCATTCTGCACTCCCATCTTCCCTTTTCCCTCTCACTTATGAAAAAAAAGCCTCCTTAAGCTCCAGCCCTGCTTCTGTCTGTGTTCTGCCTGCCACTGCAGCGAGTCACTACTCAGGTCAGAAGCTATGATTTGCGAAGGTTTCCAAAGTGTTTTGTGTGGTCCAAGAGGCTCTTTGGGATTTGCATCTTGGTGTTCTGCACATGTACTTCAAGATCTACAAACTCTTTCAATGTCATCATTGATCTTTGTCCAGTCTATGCTTTCCCTGGCAAGGTGGCATGTTTTCCCTACACCTTGGTAGCCTTCGTTGAGTTGTTTTAGAATGCCGTCCATCATGGAGTCTGGAATGAGAACTTGTCTGCCTTTGAATATGACCCATGCCTCTATTGCGAGTTGGTCATCTCTGAAAGACCAATAAGAACATAGGTCTTTTGGCAAACCTATGATCTTTTCTGGCCATCCTTGATGCACCAATTCCTTCAGTGCACAGAGTCTGGGGTCTTTTGCAGGTATGTATGGTAGCACTGAATCCCATACACAGTGGTAAGCAATGGCATGGTTTAAGGTTGCTGCACCTTTCTAGAGCTTGTCGTTGTTATGTGTGACAGCGGGCCTTCAGTCCACACGCACAACCACGGCACGCTCCTCACATGACTGCCACCCAGGTGCTGAAGGGACAGCACCATTTCAGCACCATTGTTGTGGATTGCAAATAAGCACATGGCCACAGGGTGGCAAGGAATAGAGGACAGCTGGTAGCCAATAAGGACTGCAGCAGCTCCTCACCTTCACAGAGAAGCCAGGAGAGTATAAAAGGGCACTGCAGCCACAGCAAGATGAGCAAGTTCTGTCTCCTTAATTCCACTGATTTCTTTCTGTCTGTCTGCCACCCCCTGTGCCGTGCTGAGAGCTCTCATTCCTGGTACTCACAAGAGTGTCTCAGACTTCTCGACACCTTCAGCCTGAGCCTGCACCTCTACGCCTGGCCCACGGAACCCACTGTGACGCACATCCCTAGCACCCTAACACAGCCCACGACCCTCAACGCCAGCACCACTCACTCTACCTACACCTTCACCTTACCACTTCTCCCTCACTCTAAGAAAATAAATTCACCTTCTTTTGCACCAGTCCTGTCTCTAGTGTGTCTGTGTTCTGCCCATCGCTGTGGCGAGTCGCTACATGTATATACGGAATTTTCGTGGTGGGTCAGTGAATGGGTTTGCATCTTCCTTGAGGATGAACCTGGCTGTTCTACTGAACCTACCAATTCTGTCAAACTGATTGGGATATGCTTCTTTTACTTTGGTGATGTCTGGTATACATTTTGATGAAGGTGGGTTTTTTTTGGCTCTATATTCACCTGGATGCAGTTCCTTGTCTCTGCCACTGTGTCAACATTAACAATCATCAAGTTAGCAATTCAATTGTAGGTGATCCAACTACAGTTGGCCTTGATACATCCACCACCTAAACCTTTGCATTAACCCACTTGGACCTTTTGTACTGACACTGAATGTTGATAACACCAAAGCAAGGGATCACATCACTACTATATTGATGTCAACTTTAGGTGTTAGGTGCTGGTTAAAGATTTTTCATGGCATGAAAGTTTGTTCCATACATTTGCTTGAATGTAGGTAATGGGAGCATAGCTCCAGAAGCCCCTGTATCTATTTTCATGAGTGTATGTCCACAACTTGTCTCAGGGTGGTTTGACATGAATGCTATGCATACACTTTGCACTGACAGTGATAGAAAAAAATATTTTTGGTATCTGTATTCCTCACTGTCTCATTGTCATCTATACTATCAATGTGGGATTCACCCCTTTGTCTTTGTCGCTTCTTGAGTTTGCTGTGCCTGATGCATGCTGTGTGGAGGGTGAGACTTGTTTCTTTGGCTGCGGCTAGAGGTTTATCTCTGTTGTCTGTTATTTTTGAACCTTGTTGGGTCATCACCAAATTTTTGGGCTTTCCCTACCCTGATAGGGGAGCAATCCAATCAGTCAAAGATTACTTCACATATTGTTTACTGACCAAATGGATCTAGATGTCCACCTACCACACCCCAGACTCAGATAATGGGGTGAGAATAGTTGGCTAATGACTGTTGTGTGCCCTGTTGTTGCACTATCCTGTGTCTTTGAGCGCAGGTGTATTTAAAGAAGACATTCTGAAGTTAGAGTTGAGTCCTATGGAGAGAAGACAGCTGTGAACAGACTGGGATTGAAAAAAAGACCTTAGCTCACTTCAGCTTGGTAGGTTTTCTTTCTTTAATTCTTTCTACCTTTAAATAAATAAATATATACATTTAAACCTTATTTAATAAATAAATAATACATTTATATTTGCAACTGACAAAATGTGTTTCTTTGCATCCTAATTATATTGTGCCTGATTCTTTGCTATAAATGTATTTAATATGGTTGATATGGTTCAAATTTAAATTAGTATGGAATGCTATTTTGAAGATTAATTGTACATTGTACTATTTATGAAAATTAGGCGGTACTGTTATAGGAAAAGTTATTATACATCGGATAGTATTGCTAAAGGAAGTTATACTACACCTGTCAAGCCAAATAAAACCATGCAACAAATTAATAACCAGACATGAGCTTAAAACTCTTGTCACTATATAGCAGTTTTAACCTATTGATGATAAAAGCTGAAATATCTTCTCTACAGCTTAACAAGTCATGTAAAATAATGTGAGAAATTCATACAATTAAAAGGATTCTCAGAGATATATGTGTGTGAGAGCTGTACGTAGTGACTAAAGCTGTCTCTTCAAATTATGTTTTACTTTATTTATTTACTATAAATTTTATTTTTGATTTCTGTTTTTGTGATTGATGAATAAAGCACATGATATGTGTTTAGCCAAACAAAAGCACCTAATGCATTATTCATGAAACAGTGTATGCTGACTCAATACATACATTTTGTGATTGTAAGAGGTCAGTGAGAATGAGTTTAAAACATATGAAAAATAAGGTGTGATTGGCTAGCCATCTCAGCTGACCAATTTTGATCCAATCACTTTGAGACACATTGTTTCCAGGTATTTAAAATGCATTGCAATGGGCCAAAACTTTCTAAGATTGTTGCTTTTGTCTACTGTTCTGCTACAGATTAAAATGTCATCGTCTGGTTCTCTTCACACTATAAAACATAGTAGAGGGAGTAGAAGGAGTGCAGAGGGAGTAATGCAGAAATGGACAAGAAGAAATTTCACTGCTTACTGAGTGGGAAGAGTTTTGCCCTCCAGAATACTCTCACAGACCACCAGTGCATTCATCCAGTGAAAATCATATTACTGCTCACAGTCTGGGAAGAGTTTTCCATGCCAGGCTAATCTCAGAACTCACCAGCTCATTCACACATGAAAGAAGCCATATCACTGCTCACAGTGTGAGAAAGCTTTTAGTAATAGCTCTGATCTCAAGAAACATGAGTGCATTCACATAGGAGAGAACCATTCCTGCTTATAGTTTGGGAAGTTTTATACAACAAAGTAGTTTAAAAAGAAACACCAGCTCGTTCATATAGGTGAGAAGCCACATTACTGTTCACAGTGTGGGATAAGTTTTTCAGAATTAAGTACTTTAAAAAGACACCAACGCATTCACACAGGAGAGAAGCCATATCAGTGTTCACAGTGTGGAAGGAGTTTTACACAACTGGGTGCTCTTAAAACACACCAGCTCATTCACACAGGAGAAAAGTCATATCACTGCTTACACTGTGAGAAGAGTTTTATTCAGAGTAGTAATCTTACACTACATGAACACAGTCACATAGGAGAGAAGCTGAATAACTGCTCACAGTGTGGGAAGAGTTTTACAGATTCAACTGCTTTAAAAAACACACCAGCGCATTCACACAGGAGAGAAGCCATATAACTGCTCACAGTGTGGGAAGAGTTTTACTCCAAGTAATCATCTTAAACATCAGCACATTCGCCCAGTAAAAAGGCCATATCACTGCTCATAGTGTCAGTCAAGGTTTAATGTTGGATGTGATCCCAAAAATCATCAGCATGTTCGCAAATGAGAGAAGTTATACTGCTGCACACAGTGCTGGAAGTTTGACCCAACAAAGTAGTTATAAAAGACACCAGCATATCCATTATTCATGTGTTAAATCTGCAATGATGATTTTAACATATGATGGAAAAGACTTTCCTCTGCCTGATGAGCAATAGTAACACACGGCAGAGACACGAGAAAACTGAATTAGTGACTCTGATTTGATTAGCTATTGTAGTTACACTGTTTATGCAGATAGTTTTGAATAATACATGTAATTACCTGTATTAACAGATAAGATTTGATGTAAAAAAAAATATTTATTTATTTATTTATTTATGAGTTTATGAGTTTATGAGTTTATCAGTCTCTCACATATCCCTAGCCACACTTCCATGAAAGCTATACGTGTTGTGTCGTTTTTTCATTATATCTCCTGAGCATTAATTGGTCTGTCCTTGGACTGAATTTGCTGGGACACCCACTCCTGGAAAAATTACTTCGGTAATAAAGGAATAATAATATAAAGTGTCATTTTGTGTTTTATGTCATTCATCTCTGCTGATAAAACAACCCACTGTTCTCATGTTAATTCCTATCCAGTGTAGGTGTAACTTAAGCTGGAAATGGCTTTCAAAAATGTATGTTAAACAGTATGCACTTTTTTTTAAATTAAAAATTAGAACTTCTATGATGAAACTCTCATGTTCTGATAGCCCAGAACAAGTTTGTAGTAGGTTTCCTTTCCTGCTAACATCTTGCATCTTGCATCATACATGGTGATATGACCACATTATTGTTTCATCCTTGTTTCAGTGTATAATCTCAACTAGATACTGTAGATTTGTCCCTTCTAATAATTGCTGCTATAATCATTAAGTCCTGTGCTTATCCCAGAACTCTTCTCCACAATCTGCTTATACTGAACCTCCTTGCTTTTACTCTATTCCTTAAAGCATACTGTAATGATTTATAATCCTTATATCTGGTGTCACCCAAAAGGGGATGGATCTCCTTTTCAGTCTGGTTCTTCTCAAGGTTTCTTTCTCATGTTGTGATAAGGGATGTTTTCCTTTTAATTTTTCAATTCCCAAGGTCATTAGGGATCTAAATCTATATATCTATCAATCATTATATGGTGACATGTGAATATATGTTATGAATTATTTAAAAAAAAAAAAAAAAAAGGGTTGTTTTCTTGAAGTGATGTGCTATAAAATTGAAATGCCTCCAAAATTATTTTTTGTTTTGTGGGGTTTTTTTATTGTTGTTCTTTGTTGTTGTTGTCACTTTTGGTCAGATATACTGTCAGTGTGCATAACATTAAGGGACATCGATATTAAATCTTTAGTAATGAAAAGTAGTGAAACTTTCATCAAAAGATTTCTCATTGTGGAAAATTGAAATGTCCAGCAATTTATTTTCACTAAACATTACAGTATGATAGTATTATGGTATTATCATTCCTGTGTTTGGCTGCATACTGTTGTTTACATTTACATTTACATTTATGGCATTTGGCAGACGCCCTTATCCAGAGCGACTTACAATAGTGCTTTGAAGTCTATCAAAAATACATTCTGATATTGGCTTGCTAGGTCACAAACTAGGAATACCATCAGTCCAAAACTCTGTTGGGGAGGTGCTTTTTTTTTTTTTTTTTTTTTTTTTTTTTTTTTTTTTTTTTTTTTTTTTTTTTTTTTTTTTTTTTTTTTTTTTTTTTTTTTTTTTTTTTTTTTTTTTTTTTTTGTGAAAGTGCTAA
>CM040456.1:3932638-4028184 GCA_022758105.1 Pangasianodon gigas | reverse complement strand
GCATCAGTGTTTTAAATCTGATGCGGGCAGCTACAGGAAGCCAGTGGAGGGAGCGCAGCAATGGGGTGGTGTGGGAAAATTTAGGAAGGTTGAAAACCAATCGTGCAGCTGCATTCTGGATCAGTTGCAGAGGACGAATGGCGCTCAGAGGCAGACCTGCCAGGAGTGAGTTGCAGTAGTCCAGTCTTGAAATGACAAGTTGAAACAAATGTGCTGTGTCCTATGTTCCCTTCTATAATCTTGCTCCATGTAATAAAATAAGATATTTGTTTTATTCTAATGGCACTAAAGCATTATACGTTATGTGATATTATTATTATTATTATTATTATTATTATTATTATTATACCCATTCCAAGTCACAAACTATTTCAAATATATCATTTCTGTAAATCTTTCTGTAAAGCTGCTTTGTGACAATGTCCATTGTTAAAAACGCTATACAAATACAATTGAATTTGAAGTGAATTGAATTATATCAAATATTTCAAAGGATTCCTTTTCCTGCTCTGAATCCTGAATCTCGCGAGAGAAGGTGAGATTCAACATGGCGGCGCCCTGCTGCTGAAATTCTTGTCTGTTCCTTAAAACTTAACTCATTTAAAACCAAACAGAACATTTCCTAATCTCTTAAAAGTGGGGGAACCTGAGAAATTTGTGAAAATATAGAATGGCAGACACTTACAAATCCGAAGAGAAATCAGCTAAACCCGAGAAACAAGAGAAAGACGACTCTACTGATACGGAGGATGTAAACACAAGCTCGGTCCAGGTGAGTTTATTACAATCCGAATTAAAATCCAAACTAAACTTACTTAAATGGATGCACACAGAGAGGCAGGAATTGCTTTCTTTTGTAAATAAATCCATTATACAATAGTGTGATCATTTTGATGTGTGTGTGTGTGTGTGTGTGTGTGTGTGACACAAACATGAAACACAGGGGGAAAAATATATATGTTTATTTATAGCTGTCCATGTGTGAGTTTAATCAAAGAGGAGACATTTTATTAAACACACCAGCTTGATATTAGCTGATATTTTATTTATTTATTTAGAAAATCTTGATAACCTTTTATGCTGCAAGCTGTTTATCTATAAAATTTTTAACAGACTATGCTTTGAAAAAGCAGTTAGGATACAGGAGCCAATAGAAGACAGAAATTACTGGATGTTATTAAGAAATTTTATTATTTCCTCTGCATTGTTTAACATTTTACTGTAAGACATATTTGGACCAATTACTTTGAAACCCTTGATAAAACCTGCAGAAGAAATGTCACCACGTCTCATCGCAACGCTTTAGGCTAGCTTACACACCACCCTGTACTGTAGATACGCACTACGCCAGTTAGCACATGGAGGACTACACAAGAGAAAGTATCATGACACAGATATACAACTGTGCATTAACACAGAAGTATAAACCAGGCTTAACTAGTACAGATAGTTTCCTTTTTAATTTGCCAAAGAAGCTAGTACAAACCCTAGCATGTAACATGTATATCAAGCAAAACAAAACAAAACAAAAAAATCACACTCATTAGTGCATTATTTATTGTGTGGTTAATTAATTAGCTTAGAAGATATATACAACTACTGCTGTTTCTCATCAGAACTAAAAAAAAAAAAAAAAAAACACGCTGGACAGTACACACCCACAAGAGACACACTTCAACTATCACATGTGACTTTTTGCCTGCTAGTGCTAGTGTCACATGTCATAATGTGAGAAATGTCCAAACATTGCTGGCATACTGCTGCTATGTAGTCTCTGCAAAGTAGGATTGATTGATTGATTTTAACTTGCCTTTCTTTGGTTAACAGTCTGTTTCTGTTTTTATGATTGATGAATAAAATAGAGGAAATATGTTTGCTGCCCGAATGCTATTAATAGTACATATAAAGCGTTCATTGACCAATCTGGGCAACTAATGGTTTCATCAGGAAACACTGTCTAACAGCTCACTTTATATGCTTATTCGTTGTTATGATTCGTCGTTATGATATTTAGCAAATAGTGTTGGGGCTAGTAGTCACAAAATAGGATTGCAAGGGGTCTGTGAAGATTCATATGAACTGCTTGTGATCCGATCATTCAGGACACATATTAACACCGGTGGTAATAAGCACCTAAAACTTTCTAACAGTGTTATTTCTTGTTGTGCTGCAGAGTAAAACGTCTTCATCTGGTCCTCTTCATGCTAAAAACCATGACAGAGGGATTGATGCAGAATTAGGCAAGGAGAGAATTCACTACTGCTCGCTGTGTGGAAGGAGTTTTACTAGAAAGGGTCATCTTCAACGACACCATCTAATCCACACGGGAGAAAAGCCACATCACTGCTCACAGTGTGGAAAGACTTTCAGAGAGCCGAGCAATCTCAAAAACCACCAGCGCATTCACACCGGAGAGAAGCCGTACGAATGTTCAAAGTGTGGGAAGAGTTTTACACAACAGAGTAATTTTAAAAAACACCAGAGGATTCACACCGGAGAGAAGCCGTATCAGTGCTCAGAGTGCGGGAAGAGTTTTACAGAACAGACTAATCTTAAAAACCATCAGCGCATTCACACCGGAGAGAAACCATATTACTGCTCACTGTGTGGGAAGAGTTTTACGCACCATACTAATTTTAAAAACCACCAGCGCGTTCACACCGGAGAGAAGCCGTATCACTGCTCAGAGTGTGGGATGAGTTTTTTAGAATTAGGCACTTTAAAAAGACACCAGCGCATTCACACAGGAGAGAAGCCGTATCACTGCTCACAGTGCGAAAAGACTTTTAGAGAGTTAAGTCATTTAAAAACACACCAACGCATTCACACAGGAGAGAAGCCACATCACTGCTCAGCGTGGAGGAACTCCAGTGGTCTGGATAATTACGTTTGAACATGAGTTTGAATGTGACTGGTTAATTCTGAGCTGAAATGCCCCATTAAAATGGCTGTGTAAATTATTGTCGTATAACAGCATGGCTCAGAAAGTAGTTCTGGCTGTAACATGAACGATAAGTTAATATTAATGCACTTGTTCTAATCCATTATTGTTTCAGTAGTAACAGCTCATACACAGGGACATGTACGGCGGACGCGCCACATAATCTAAGACTAATAATAAACAGATTTTTAAAAAATGTGTTGTTTAATAAATTACAACATGTAATCACTGACATGTTTTTTATGAGAAATTTATTTAACATTTATGGAAATCTTGGTTGTAAGCAAGTTTCCCAGGTCAAGACAGAAGAGAACGTCTTCAGGACAGAGGAGTTTGTGCTTTCTCAGTAAAATGACAGGCTGCATTTTGAGAGAGCGAGAGAGAGAAAGAGAGAGATAGAGAGAGAAGCTGTTGAGGGAATGACTGTTTATCACAGCTATAACATAGGTTCAGACGTTCCACAATGTTAAATGTAACAATATACAGTTAAAAAGCGTGACATGCTCGTCATTAATAAATTAAACATTGTAATCATTGGCATATTGCTGTTGTATAAGTGGAATAACACGCTACAGACTGTGCATTTATATGAAAATAATACACGCCAGGGGGTTGTGATGCAACATGACACACAAGCGGCGTGCCACTAATCTTCCAAAGTCTGTTGTGTGTAATTCCTTACTTACAGCTGAAAAAAATCTGACATGATTTATCTTAGTTTGCCTTTTTTTTCTTCACAAAAACCTGCAATTTACCAGGGATGTGTAGACGTTTTATATTCACAGTATATCATGAATCATTAAGAAAAGACTTTTCCCAAAGTGAACTATAAAATTAGAATTCGAATATCTACAAAACTCAGTGAATGGCAAGAGCTGCAGGGAGAGGGGGAAGTTTTTATTTTATGTGTATATTTATGGTCTGTGCGTCATGGCTCCTTATTTAACAGATGCTGGGCCGTGTGGAAGTTCACATCAGTCTTAATGTATGGTCAAAATTTCCCTCAAGTCAGGCTTTAACACATTTTAATGGGAGGACGATGGAGAAAAACTCCAGAAAAGCATCAGATGGTGTCACAATTATGGCTACATCATTGTACGTCCCTCATTTAACATCAGAAGGAAAAACATCAAATAAAGACAGCAATTAACTCATCTTTACCGTGTGATTTTTTTGCACCTTATACTTGAATGGGTTTGGGAAACATGGCAATCTTCATTTCTTTTCTTTTCTTTTTAAATATACTTTTATTTGTAAATGGGTAAATTGGAAAGTCAAAAGTCTATAATTTCTATCAGTAATTCTAAAATTCAAACAAAATCATGATTCTAACAATTCTAAACTTATTATTCCACCGATTCCAAGTCATAAACATGTTTAATATGATTAAAATATTGAGTTAAAAATAACCCAACGTCGAGAAGGTGTTATATCAGCCTTTAGTTGGCTTGCTAGCTGAGTTGTTTTTAACCCAACATGCAGTGTGCGAGATCTCTGAACCCTGAATCTCGCGAGAGAAGGTGAGATTTAACATGGCGGCGCCCTGCTGCTAAAACTCTTTTGCCTGCTCCTGAAAACTTTGCTGATTAAAAACAAAAAAACTCTTAGAATCTCTTACAGGTGAAGGAACCTGAGAAATTCTTAGATAATTGATTTGCAGAATATATAATGGCGGACACTTACAAGTCGGAAGATTCAGCTAAACCCGAGAAACGAGATGAAGACTCGTCTACAGACACGGAGGATGTAAACACAAGCTCGGTCCAGGTGAGGTTATTACAATCCAGATTAAATGGATACACACCGAGAGGGGCTAGCTAATTCAAATAAAGGTGGATGATCATATTTCATACTGTGTGTATGTCTGTAGCTGTGGATATGTCTGCATTGTTTTGTGTAGTCGTGAGGAACGACATGCAAATAAGGCTTTCATTGTACTTCTGTGCACATGACAGTAAAACAACTACAAACTGTTATGTTAAACAACTCAGGAACAACATAGGGCTTGTGTACTGAACTGTAGAAAAGGAGAAAAGTATGGTCAAAATTTCATTCACTGATTCATCTTCATTAACTGCTTTATATTGTCGCTTTAAAAGCTCTAAAACATTTTATGAGAAAAATAATAAACAAGAGGATTCATATGAGTGGCCCAGTGGAGGCTGGTGGCTTTTAAAATGGGGGAGCTGTGTATTATTGACAAATTCATTAAAAAAAAAAAAAAAAAAAGTCATAATATATATGGAGAATAAATTGGCGTATCTAATATTATGAAGAAAAGTCATTATACTAAAACAAAATGGCAAACATCAGAGCAAGCAGAATAAAGAAATACTTAAAATGCATCAGCACTAGATTATTATAAGTCTTAAAACTTAAAACAGCTGTGCAATAAACTGCAGTTATTTAGAAGAAATAACCACATGAACTTGGGAGAAATTGCTACCACTGTCCACTGTTAAATGTGCAATATAAATAAAATTGAATTGAATTGAATACATATTGTGTCAGAGCCATTTTGTTTGGAGAAATCGCAGGCATCGCAGGTTGCCTTCAAGACTATCGATGGTTTCATCTGAGGTGTAACTCCGGTGCATTCAGTGCAGCAATCGAGGCCCCACTGCATTATAGCACATGGACTCGCCATAAGGCTTAGTTTTATCATACGAGACCATGTGCCATAACGCATTGGGGGTTTGATGCTGAGCATGCTAGAGTTCCACCCCTTCGGTATCGATCATTTTTATTATCATTCATATTGTCTCCTGTGAAACTACGCACTCCCATTGAATAGCACACAGATGTGAAAGCAGCCACTGCCTGTGATTTCTCCTTCAACAAGAGAGACAATGTTCTCCTATTGGATGCTCCTGTTAGGGGTCGCCACAGTGGATCATTGGTCCACATGTTTGATTTGGCACAGTTTTTACACCGGATGTCCTTCCTGACGCAACCCTCCCCAATTTTATCCGGGCTTGGGAGCGCACCGTCGTCTGCATCCCCAGTGGCTGGGGTTGGTTCCTTGGCCGGGAATCGAACCCGAGCCCCGGTGGTGAGAGCGCTGAGGCCTAACCACTAGTCCTCCAGGGACTTCAACAAGACATGGACTTCAACAAGACAAGGACTCCAACACACAATTCAATTCAGTTCAATTTTATTTATGTAGCACTTTTAACAATGGACATTGTCACAAAGCAGCTTTAAAGAAATCTGGATATAGATATGGATTTAGATTTCTCCCTAATGAGGAAGCCAGAGGCGACGGTGGTAAGGAAAAACTCCTTCAGACAACATGAGGAAGAACCCTTGAGAAGAACCAGACCTCTTGTGCTCCCTGTGTTATCTGGCTTTGAGTATACTCTTTGGGGTGCTTTCTTGGCGGTTAAACCTTGCCGAATCCACTGTGTAATAGCCAGCACTTCCATATAAACTAACTGGTGTTGAATTATTTAGGCATCAGTTCCTCTGTGTTGTCAGCCATGTTTCCAGCCACTATGTTTCCAAACTAAACTAGGAACCATGCAAGCTAAGGAGCTGCCTACTCTTTTTAGAAGAACTACTCTGTTATTGTTTTTTTTTCATGTGCTTTTCAGGAAGAATGAGAACTGCACTAGCAAATATAGTAAGATCTGACAAAAATTTATTTCGTATCACTTTACGCTCAGTATTTCTGTAAAAACAGATCGTGGAGACATTTTAATCATCCACGATCTAAAATTGTCATATCACCCACCGCTATCCACAAGCAATATTTATATTTATGGCATTTGGCAGACACCCTTATCTAGAGCGACCTACAGAAGTGCTTTGAAGTCTCTATCAATAAATCCTCCAAACACTGCTAGCACGCTGCTGCTATGTAGTCTGTGCAACTTAGGATTTATTTTATTTTTTACTCTCCTCTCTTAAGAGCTTGTTTTTATTTCTGTGATTCATGAATAAAGCACAGGAAATATGTTGATCTGAGCAAAAAGCTGCCTAAGAGTAAATGTAAAGCAACCAATCTGAGCATATAATGGTTTAATCAGGAAACATTGTCCAATGGGTCAATATATACACTTTATATACAGGCTAGTAGTGTTGGTCACAAATTGGGATCACAAGAGGTCTGTGATGATGCATTCAAGACGCATGAAAAGGCCAGGTGTGAACAGCTGTCCCTCTCGGCTTACCACATGTTAGTACCAAGTGCAATCAGGGCCTAATGTTGTCTAACATGTTATTTCTGTCTCTTGTTGTGCTTCAGAGTGAAATGTCATCATCTGGTTTCCATCAAGCTAAAAACCATCATGGTGGGATTCATGCAGAAATGGGCAAGGAGAGAATTCACAACTGCTCGCTGTGTGGAAAGAGCTTTACTAGAAAGGGACATCTTAAACAACACCATCTAATCCACACTGGAGAAAAGCCACATCAGTGCTCACAGTGTGGGAAGACATTTTCACAGCAAAGTAATCTTAAAAACCACCAACGCATTCACACCAGAGAGAAGCCGTACAAATGTTCTCAGTGTGGGAAGAGTTTTACCCTGCAGAGTACTTTTAAAAACCACCAGCGCATCCACACAGGAGAGAAGCCGTATCACTGCTCAGAGTGCGGGAAGAGTTTTACACTACAGAGTACTTTTAACAACCATCAGCGCATTCACTCCGGGGAGAAGCCGTATTACTGCTCACAGTGCGGGAAGAGTTTTACACGACACAGTACTTTTAAAAACCACCAGCGCGTTCACACGGGAGAGAAGCCGTATCACTGCTCAGAGTGTGGGAAGAGCTTTACACTACAAAGTAGCTTAAAAAACCATCAGCACATTCATAGCGGGAAGCTGCATCAGTGTTCACAGTGTGGAAAGAGTTTTTCACAATATAGTACTTTAAAAAACCACCAGCTTATCCATACAGGAAAGAAGCCACATTATTGCTCAGAGTGTGGGATGAGTTTTAGAGAATTGAGTCATTTAAAAAAACACCAGCGCATTCACACAGGAGAGAAGCCACATTACTGCTCACAATGTGGGAAGAGTTTTAGAAAATTAAGTAATTTAAAAACACACCAGCGCATTCACACAGGAGAGAAGCCACATAACTGCTCACAGTGTGGAAAGAGTTTTATAGAATACAGATCTTTTAAAAGCCACCAGCGCATTCACACAGAACAGAAGCGTTATCACTGCTCACTGTGTGGGACGAGCTTTACACAACATGCAGGAGCGAAACCTCACTACTGCTCAGAATGTGTGACACGGTTTTGTGTTGGTGTAATAAAAAAATAATCGGCTTTTCACCTAGAAGACGTTCACTAAAGTGTGTTTTTTTTATTTCCATTATTTATGTGTCAAATACGCAATTTAAACTAAGTGTAAACCACATGACTGTAAAGGCTTTCTGCTGTAGAGCAGTAGGAGGACCTGGCATGGACAGAAGACATCATCTTAAAACACAGCTTCCCAACAAATGGTCCTGGACTACCCAATGTCCTTCATATTTTAGTGCTTTAACACTCTTTAACAGTCCGTCCTGAGTTACAGTGCGTGTGTTAGGAGTAGGAAAACAAATTTTGCAGAACGGGGTATTCCAGGACCAAGCTTGGAAACCTGAAACAAAAACAAAAAAAAGTTTATGATTTAATGCTCATATATATATGAACAAATTATGAGTCTTGTTTCAAAAATGTTTCAAACATATAAATAGTTACTAATTTCTAACAGTGTTCGAAACTGTTTGCAACATAAATTCCTATTCTAGCGATAGTTAATAGTTAATTGAAACTACATGTCCATCACTACATGTACTGCAGGCTGTCATTCTGTGCGTTGCATGGCAACATGAAACACTTTATCCAGCTGTGGCTTCTTTGAGAACTGTTTTCATTGGTGGAGCAAAAATAAACAATATTTGGCTATATTGTGTCTGAAATGTCAGTTACGCAATATTAATTTCTTGTTTATAGAACTGTTGTATAAAAGCAATATCACACTCGCAATCATGCAGCAGTCTTGCTCATGTGATATTGCTTAATCCATAATTCAAAAATTTAAACAAAAGCACGATTCTAATGACTCTAAACTCACACAAAAGACATCTTTTATTTTCCCAACCAGCAATGATTCAGTCCTAGCAGCTTTATTAAGTAGGACGCCATCTGCATTTTATCATTTTTTGTCACAATGACAAATATATCTCCTAATATAGTTTGTGGTCACTACCACCATTGGAATTATTATTACTATTAGTAGTAATAGAAGTATTGATACAAGCTACTCATAATTTAAAATAGCTAAGCTGTATACATATACTATGCATATATAAACTTAATAAAATTATCTGACTCCAAATTACTTAAATACACTTTACCTTATTCCAAGTTATAAATGTATTCAATATGGATAAAAATATTTTTGTTAAACCCCTTGAATTAAAGCTGAAAGTCTACGCTTCAGTCACATCTTGACTGCTTCATTTCAAATCCACTGTGGTGGTGTACAGAGGCAAAATTACCAAAACTGTGTCACTGTCCCAATATTTATGGACCTGACTGTATATATTAAATAGAAAATGTATTAGATAGAAATATTGAATAGTGTGCAGATTGCAGTTAGTTTGATTTAAAAAAAATGCTGAACTGGTGAAAACAGCATTTTGTCTCACAGCTACTTGGCGAAACAAGTAGCTTGTTACTGGAAAAAGCTGCCGTATTTTGTAAATGGCTCAGCTACTGCCACGCTGCTACAATATAATACTTAAACTATTAGCATTGCTACTTATGCAGCTCCCAGTGCAAATTATATTGTTGAGCAATTCAGGGCTTCTTCCATTATGTTATGCCTATAATCCTCAAGTTACACAAAGACAAAAACGAAATGTAACCCTTGAAAAAACATGCATTCTCACATCTTCAGTGTTAACAACTCGAGGTATTAAAAGTAGTGAAACTTTTCAACATGTTTCAAAAAAGGTTTCTCACTCTGATGAGTGCAAAGTGAGGGTGGCCATCTCTCACACTCCAGTCTCAGATGATGGGGTGCGAATATATAGTTAATGACTGTCAAATGTCTTGTTGTTGGACTATCCTTTGTCCTCGGGTTGTATTTAACGAAGACACTCTGTAGTCTTAGTTGAGTCTAATGAACAGAAGACTGTGAATATACTGGGATTTTTCCTTTAAAAAAAAAAATCACTTGAGATCAGTGCTAAATCCCAGGAGCTGTTGACTGACCAACAGAGAGACAAACTCACCAACCAACATTAAAACAGAAAGTAAGATTGCTATCTTTCATTCCATTACACTAGGTATAGTTACCCTAAATTTTGGTTTAGACCTTTGGCTAAATAGAAAAATGTATTTTATGCATTTAATCACTCACGGCTGCTGAGGATAGCCCCATATGGACAGCCTAAATATACAGGAGATTACTGTGGATGGTACCACTTAGAAAGCATGAAGATGGCTTTGGACTGCGATTGCTATGATTGCACAGTTTTGCACTCCATCAGTGAACAGTTGATAACTTCATTAAAATAGACCTCGTGAAAACTATAATGAATTTCCTTGTTACACAATTGCACTTTTGACCATGTAGTACACAGTTACAGAAAAGATTTATTTACAATCGCACTATCCGGTGTCACCCAGATGAGGATGGGTTCCCTTTTGAGTCTGGTTCTTCTCAAGGTTTCTTCCTCATATCGTCTCAGGGAGTTTTTCTTCACCACCGTCACCTCTGGCTTGCTCATTAGGGAAAGATTTATAAACTAAAAGTTTTTATCCTGAATTTATATTTTTCTGTAAGGCTGCTTTCTGAAAATGTCCATTGTTAAAAGCGCTATACAAATGAAATTATTATTATTATTATTATTATTATTATTATTATTATTATTATTATTATTATATTCAGTATGGTTTATATATATATATGTATTCAGTATGGTTAAAATATTTCAAATATATAGGATATTAGAGGATTCATTTTCCTCCACAGCATAGTCATGGGTGATTGTGCTGAGCTCTGAATCCTGAATTCTCGCGAGATGAGGTGAGATTCAACATGGCGGCGCCCTGCTGCTGAAACTCTTTCCTGTTCCTGAAACCTGTACTTATTTAAAACAAACTAACTAAATATCGCTGAATTTCTTATAAGTGGGAGTTTGTGGACAGTTGCTTTGCAGGATATAGAATGGCGGACAGCTGCAAAGCCGAAGGTTCAGCTAAATCCAGGAAACAAGAGAAAGACGACTCTACGGACACGGACGATGTAAACACAAGCTCGGGCCAGGCGAGTTTATTACAATCCGAATAAAATCCAAAATAACTTACTTAAATGGATGCACACCGAGAGGCAAGAACCGCAAAAAATCCTCACAGCCAAACAGAAACTAGTTTCATATACTCAATCATATAGTTTATATGTATAAACTCGTGTAAAGTCTTTCCGGAAGAAAGTACACACTTCTTCATTAAAGAAAATAACACACTACAAACGGATATTTTTTTGAAAATGCAGTTCCTGTTCACACAAACGACGTTTTAGAAAATATCTCCCTCCCCAAGAAACCACTAAAACGATTTGAAACGCCGGGCAAATTAGGTGGCGATAATATTTCCTACTGTCTGTGGCTGTGAATATGTCTGGAGTGTTATGTGTATTTACAGCTGCATATAACTGATGCTGAAGTTTCTAGGCATCAGCTCCTACACTGCCAAACTAAACTAGTGGGAACGATGCACGCTAAAGAGCTGCTTACGCTGTTATTGGTTTGTTTTTGTGTTTTTCAGGAGGAAAGCGAACAGTTCATAAATCAGCCTGAGCTGTCATGTCTGAGCCGTTTCAGCGAATCTGACAAACTGTGTTTAGTATCACGATACACACGATTTCTCTGTGAAAACAGATCATGAAGACATTTTATTGTTCACTATATAAAACGTCATATCTCCCACCCCTTCTCGCAAGCTAGGAGCGGTCACTACACGCCCACAAGAGACAAACTACCAAACTACTGTTCACCTTGCTTACCTGTCATAATGTGAGATCCATACAAGGCAAATAAACAGTTTTTTTAACATTACAAATGTTAAAATGTTCCCAGTAAAGGAAACGCTATAGTTTTGTGGTCAAGTTGTGGTCACATACATGTGTGAGGGATGTGTCCAAACAGTGCAAACACACTGCTGTTATGTAGTCTATGCTGTATAACTTAGGATTTAGGTTTTTTTTTTTTTCCCCCTTTCGCTTGTTTTTGTTTCTGTTGTTCATGAATAAAGCAGAGGAATTTTTTGGATGTGCAAAAGCTCCCCAAATGCTATTAAGAGTGCATGTAAAGCTTTCATCAACCAATCTAAGCACCTAATGGTTTTAATCAGGAAACATTGTCTGGTGGGTCAATATATACACTTTATATACAGGCTAGTAGTGCTGGTCACAGATTGGGCTCACAAGAGGTCAGTGAGGATGCATTCGAGATACGTTAAAAGGCCAGGTGTGAACAGCTGTCCATCTCGGCTTACTACATGTTAGTGCCAAGTGCAATCAGGGCCTAATACTGTCTAACATTATTGTTATTTCTGGTTTTTGTTTTGCTGCAGAGTGAAATGTCATCGTCTGGTTTCCATCATGCTAAAAACCATGACAAGGGGATTCATGCAGAAATGGGAAAGGAGATAATTTACTACTGCTCACTGTGTGGAAAGGGCTTTACTAGAAAAGGTCATCTTAAACAACACCATCTAATCCACACAGGAGAAAAGCCACATCAGTGCTCACAGTGTGGGAAGACATTTATACAAAAAAGCAATCTCAAAAAGCACCAGCGCATTCACACCGGAGAGAAGCCGTACGAATGCTCTCAGTGCGGGAAGAGCTTTACCCGACACAGTCCTTTTAAAAACCACCAGCGCGTTCACACAGGAGAGAAGCCGTATCACTGCTCACCGTGTGGGAAGAGTTTTTCACTACAGAGTTCTTTTAAAAGACACCAGCTCATTCACAATGGAGAGAAGCCGTATTACTGCTCACAGTGTGGGAAGAGCTTTACACGATACAGTAATTTAAAAAGCCACCACCGCATTCACACAGGAGAGCAGCTGTTTTGCTGCATACAGTGTGGGAAGAGTTTTAAAGAGTTGACTACTTTAAAAAACCACCAGCTCATTCACACAGGAGAGAAGCCACATTACTGCTCAGAGTGTGGGATGAGTTTTAGGGAGTTAAGTCATTTAAAAACACACCAGCGCATACACACACGAGAGAAGCCACATTACTGCTCACAGTGTGGGATGAGTTTTAGAGAATTAAGTCATTTAAAAACACACCAGCGCATTCACACAGGAGAGAAGCCACATTACTGCTCACAGTGTGGGATGAGTTTCAGAGAGTTAAGTCATTTAAAAACACACCAGCGCATTCACATGGGAGGGAAGTCATATTACTGCTCACAGTGTGGGATGTGTTTTAGAGAATTAAGTCATTTAAAAACACATCAGCGCATTCACACAAAAGAGAAGCCACATTACTGCCCACAGTGTGGGATGTGTTTTAGAGAATTAAGTCATTTAAAAACACACCAGCGCATTCACACAGGAGACAGGCCATATCGCTGCTCACAGTGTGGGAAGAGTTTTAAACAACATGGATCTTTCAAGGCACACCAGCGCATTCACACAGGAGAGAAGAAGTAACACTGCTCACAGTGTGGGATGAGCTTTACATAACATGCAGGAGTGAAACCTCATTACTGCTCACAGTGTGTGAAATGTTTTTGTGTTGGTGTAATAAGAAAATAATCGGCTCATTCACACAGAACACAAGTCGTACACTCACAGTGTGGGTGTGGTTTACATTATTCATGTGTTGAATAGGAAATGAATCTTAAGTTAAATGTAAACCACAGGCTTTCTGCCTTCTGAAGAGCACTACGACCTGACACAGGCAGAAGGCGAACATGTTAACAGAACAGTGCAAACAAAAAGAGGTTTATGGTTTAATGATCATTTATATGTGAACAAATTATGAGTCATTTAAATAGTTACTATTTTCTAAGAGGCACACGTTGGTGTCACTCTTTTTAATGGCTGGATCTTAAATGTTGTATGGGGTATATAGTGCATCACAATGTAACTGTTCATTTGCAGCTTATTATAAATAGCCAGTTTTAGAGCAATTGATTATCATTAGAACAAATCTAATTCATGATTCTAATTTGATTAGCTACAGTAGTTATTCTGCTCATGCTGACTGTTTAGAATAATATATGCAATTATGTCTAGTTACAGAAAATGTTTCTGTAATAAAAAAAAAATGTTTGGATGTTTGGACTATACGTTAATATAGTTTTATGTTTTTTTTCCTTATGCTAGCTTGCAGCAGAAACTGGTCCAAATGCCTTTTAAAATATTTGCGTAGGCCAAAATCAACGTAAAATTTCCCTAGGATATTCATAATTGAGTGCATTTGTTGATAAATGGCAATCACCCATAAAATACTGGGCACGAGGAAGGCAACACACTCTATAAAAAGCAACAAAACTCCATAAAAAACAACGCTCGCAGAGCAGAAAACACAAAACGACTACCAAATGGCCAAAAAAGTTGTTCCCAGAGGCAGAAATGGAAATACGTCTACAAGAATAAAAAAAATAAATAAATAAAAAATATATATATTTAGCAGCGTAACCAGTCACAGTATCTGAAATGGGCAAAATATGGAGAGAAACCAAGCAAGAAATCACGGACAAAACTTGGCCATACACAGGAATGGCACAGAATCCTTTTGTCCGTCGAATTAGTACTGGATCTAAAGTGTTGCACAGCATTAAAAGTGGAAGCTGTGGCAAAAGAAACTGATTTATAACCCAGCTTTCATCCTCCTAAAAAACATACTGGACTCTAGATATCCTTTCCCTCATATGCTAACTCCTCAAATAATAATATTTCTGCCATTTGCATCACCTGGGCTTACAGCTACCATATGCACAGACCAGACTGCTCTCCTTTTATATGATGGCATGTATTCTTAATGAGTAATCTTGAATGAGTAATCTTATTTGTCTTAAAAAGTATTTGATTTGGCTTGCTTTATTTTCCTTTATTTTTTTATAATTAATATTTAATTAATGCCATTAATATGTTAATCTAAGTCTAATGTCATTTAAAAATGATGAGAAGAAGTGAATTTCCTGATTGTTGAATATTTCTCTCCTGAATGCAGTGGCAACAATTAAACAGTTTCTTTCATGGAAGGCCTTTGACTTTTCCGATACATTTCATCCACATGGATGTTTCAGAATAAACACGCTTTGAGATAATATCAGTTATCAGTAGTATCAGCGAATGGCAAGAGCTGCAGGGAGAGGGGGAAATACTTATGTTATACATGGTGTAATGTAACATCACTAATGTAGCCTGATGCCAGTTAGCTTGTAGCATGGAGGCATCACTGCAATGGTCCCTGTCCTATTTAATCAATGCTGGGGCTTGTGGAAGTTCAGATCAGTTAAAATGCATGGTCAAAGTTTGATACTTCCCCCTGAGTTGGGCTTTAACACATTCTAATGGGAATGATCAGAAGTGATTGGAGAAAACCTCCAGAAGAACATCTGATGGAGCCACTATTATAGCCACATCATTATAGATCATTTTAAAAATGTGAAGGAAAAACTTCAAATAATGACACCAATTAGCAAAAATTTACTATGTGATTTTTGCACCTTATACTGAGTGGGTTTGGGAAACATGGCAAGCTGTTGTTCTTTTCTTTTCTTTTCTTTTCAATTATATTACAAAGGCAGGTCTATAAGTATTTGGACAGTGACACAATTTTCGTATTTTTGCCTCTGTACACCACAACAATGGATTTGAAATGAAGCAATCAAGATGTGATTGAAGTGTAAACTTTCAGCTTTAATTCAGGGGGTTTAACAAAAATATTGCATTAACTAGTTAGGAATTACAGCCATTTTTACAGAGTCCCTCCATTTTCACAGGCTCAAAATAAATTGGACCTGACTGTATCTTATAATATAGTTTATATTTATATTATAGTTATAATTTGTGGTAACTATAGTTACTATTATTAGGGGGTCAAGCACCTTTTCTTCTTATTATTCTTCTGCATCTTCTTTTTCTTCTGGCTAGGTTGTCTATAGCAGCCCATAGAATCGTCTGGTAAAAAGTTGTGAAATTTGGCACACTGATTGGGGAGGGTCTAAGGAACATTCCGACCAAATTTGGGCCAAGTGCTGCCAATGCTGTAGCGCCACCATCGAGTCAAATTTGGGCCTAATTTGGAAGTACGTTTATGGTCATAACTTTTGAACAGTGTGTCCAAAATGTAAAAGCCAGGCATCACTGGATTCTCTGGAGCAAGACAAGTTCAACACACCCTATGATGTTGTGAAAAAAAAAAAAAAAAAACATTTTCCTTCATCTTGGATTTTGTCAAAAACTGTTTTTTTTCGCTACTCCTCCTACAAATTTTGTTGAATCATCACCAGATTTGGCATCTATAGGCATCAATAATAATAATGATAATAATAATAATAATAATACAAGCTCCTCATTACTTAAAATAGCTAATATGTTTTCCTCTAATAGCTGCATATACTATGGTTGTATATACTAAATTAAATGATCTGACTCCAAATTGCTTAACTAGATTGTACCTCATATTGATAGACCTTCAGTGGATATAAAAAGTCTTTACAATCCTGTTAAAATTATAGGCTTTTGTGATGTTAAAAATGAAACCAAGCTAAATCATTACTGATCTTTTTCCACCTTTAATGTGAAATAGAAACCAACAAAATTCAAGTAAAAATCAAATAGAAATGTTTTAGCAAAAAAGAAAAAGAAAAAACTTATAAAACCTGGTTGCACAAGTATGCAGACCCCTTAACTAATACTTTGTTAAAACATCTTTTGCTTGTAATACAGCACTCAGTCTTTTTGAGTAAGAGTCTTCCAACTTAGCACATGTTGGTTTGGCAATTTTATTCTGCTCTTCCTTGTAAAAATGCACCAGCTCTATTAAATAGTGAGGTGATCTCCTGTGCACAGCCCTCTTCAAGTCATTCCACAGGTTTGTCAATAGGATTTAGATCTGGACCATACAGACAATTTGGACTTGTTCTTCCGAAGCCTTTGTTGAATTGGATTTATGTTTTGGGTCATGAATTTTTTATTCATCTTCAGCTGTCTAACAGAGGCCTGCAGGATTTGTGCCAGAATAGATTGGTATTGGGAGCTGTCCATGACTCTATCTTGCCTAGAGCCCCCAGTCCCAGCTGAAGACAAGCAGCCTCATACTCCCTGATATGTATTCTTCTTGTCCTCGTGGAGGGATATACTGTTCTTGGTGATGTCACTGTGTTGGCCCATTTTCTCCAATTGTTGATGTCCTTCACAGTGTTCCATGCTACATCTAATGTTTTGGAAATTCTTTTGTAACCCTCTCCTGATTTATACCTTTGGACAGTGAAATCCTGTACATGCTTTGTACGCTCTTTGCGGACGATGGCTTCAGCAGTCGGTTGAAAACAAGATGTCAAGAAAATCCTACAGAAACAGCTGATTTTATTTGGGGTTAATCAGAATCACTTCATTGATGAGTACACTCACCAAACACTACTAATATTGGGTAGGGCCTCCCTTTGCTCTCAAAACAGCCTCAATTTTTCATGGCATGATTTCCATAAGATGTTGGAAACATTCCTTTGAGATTTGGGTTCATGTTGATATGATTGCATCACGCAATTCCTGCAGATTTTTCAGGTGCATTTTCATGCTGCGAATCTCCCATTCTACCACATTCCAAAGGTGTTCTACTGGATTCATATCTGGTGACTGGGAAGGCTACTGAAGAACATTGAACTCATTGTCATGTTCAGGAAACCAGTTTGATATCAAATAGACTTTTGCTTTGTGATATGGTGCATTATCATGCTGGAATTAGAACATTAGAAAATGGGTAAATTGTGGCCATGAAGGGATGCACAGAGTCAGCAGCAATACTCAATACAAGGCTGTGGCATTCAAACAATGATTGGTTTTAACAGGCCCAAAATGTGCCAAGAAAACATTCTCCACACCATTACACCTCCACCAGCGTGGACTAGCGACAGAAGGCAGGTTGGGTCCATGGATTCATGCTGTTGGCACCAAATTCTGAGCCTACCATCTGTGTGCCTCAGCAGAAATTGAGATTCATCAGACCAGGCTACACTTTTTCCAGTCTTCAACTGTCCAGTTTTGGTGAGCCTGTGCCCAATGCAGCCTCAGCTTTCTGTTCTTGGCTGACAGAAGTGGAACCCGACGTGGTCTTCTGCCGTTGTAGCCCAGCCGTCTCAAGGTTCAATGTGCTGTGCATTCTGAGATGCATCTCTGCTCACCATAATTGTGCAGAGTGGTTATCTGAGTTACTGTAGCCTTTCTGTCAGATCGAACCAGTCTGGCCATTCTTCGCATC
The DNA here is from genome assembly GCA_022758105.1 of Pangasianodon gigas. Taxonomy (NCBI): domain Eukaryota; kingdom Metazoa; phylum Chordata; class Actinopteri; order Siluriformes; family Pangasiidae; genus Pangasianodon; species Pangasianodon gigas. Next base: position 4,009,789 of record CM040456.1, on the reverse strand, counting down.
TCTCTCATCAACAAGGCGTTTCTGTCCACAGAACTGATGCTCACTGGATTTTTTTTCTTTATTACAACATTCTGAGTAAACTCGAGAGACTGTTGTGCGTGAAAATCCCCTTATAGAAGTACTCAAACCAGCCCGTCTGGCACGAACAATCATGCCATGGTCAAAATCACTGAGATCACATTTTTCCCCATTCTGATGGTTGATGTCAACACATCAACACATGATTGGCTGATTAGGTAATTGCATGAATTAGTAGGTGTACAGGTGTTCAAGTATATTGATTAAAGGCAAGCAGTAGTATTGTTCCAAAAAAAAAAAAAAATCAGCAGTCTGTACAGTCAACATTATGGGTTTGAAATAACTTGTACAATATTATGCACGTTCTGTAAATATACATCTTACTTTGATTAGTTTAGCTGTTCCCAAATTTTACTGATTTTTTTTTTTTTTGGAAAAAAAAAATCAATAGCTTCTAAACAGCTAAATATATTTCTTCAAAATAACTTTAATATTATACCCCTTCTCTGGAATAGAGAATAGAGAACGCTTACTTTGATGAGTTCAACTTTACCTGAAAAAAGCCAAACTCAAATCCAGTAGCTTCTAAACAGTCAACATTATTGTTGCAAAACAAATTATATAACATTATGCACCTTCTCTAGAACATACAATACCTCTTAATTTGGTGAACTTAATTGTTATTGAATTTTAATGAATTTTTATTTGCAGAAAAATCAATAGCCTCTAAACATGTTAAACATATTTAGCCTCTAAATATGTTAAACATATTGCTCAAAAATAATAGTATGCACCCTCTCTAGAATATACTAGCCCCTCACTTTGAGGAATTTATCTGTTATGCATTGTTTTGGAGCACTAATTCTGACTGTTTAGAAGCTATTGAATTGTAATTCTTTAAAATTTAGGAACAATTAAGCTGTCAACACTAAACATTATGTATGTACCCCCTAGAGCATATGGGATTTGTTTCAAAATAAGATTTCACTAAAATAATTAAAAAAAAAAAATCTGTGTATGATAACCCATTTTGTATGTTTACATTCTTTGCAAAAGCAATTTCCTGTGTTTTACCTATAAATCACAGTAGTAATACAATTAGGTTGCAATAGACACAAAAGACAGTAAATACAAATTACCCATTGTTTCAATACAGTTGTTATCTTGTAAAAAAAATTACTGGTACATGCTAATTAAATCATGATAAATATCTGAGTAAAATAATTTCATAGTGTACTATTAATTACATTGCAGTGTGTGGTGGGACAAGGCTGAAGTTGGCTTCTTATTAAATTCTTGTTAAATTGCACTTAGTTCCTATGCCATTATCAACTTCTTATAATAACATTTAAACAATGTAACAATTGCATATGAAAATAGGTGTAATGTACTGTCAAAATACTCAATATGAAGAAACTTTACTGTAGGAAATCTTAATTAGAGACCGGTGAACTTGACATTTGAGACTATCGGATGCAGGCAAATTGGATGCTGTCTAATTCCTATACCATCAACTTCCCATTCTCAAAACATCTAAAAAATTTGATGGCCCTCTCACCTTGGTATGTGAGAAAGTGTGCTAACACCTATAGTGACAGAGCAAGGGAGCAAGAGCTGGGACATTGCAGGGCATTGATATTTCCACCAGACCCCATCTTTTAGGTAAATATCAAGGAGCCCACCCTGAAGGAGGAGATGTTGTTAGAGCTGCCAGAACAAGCATAGCACCAGGCTCCACCGGAGTGCTATACGTGATCAATAAGAGGTGTCCCAGGCTCTTGCATTGTTTGAAAATTATCAAGGTGGAATGAAGGAGGGGGAAAAGTGGCCCAGCAATGGATATTTGTGGAGGGTATCAGGATTCCAAAAGAGGAGAACTCAAGTAACATTGAGCAGCTCAGGACAATCTCTCTCCTCAGTGCTTATGGCAAAGTATTCTTCAGTATTGTTGCCGGATGCCTGACAGAGTTTCTCCTGAGGAACTCCTATACCAGTGCCTCCATGCAGAAGGGGGAAGTCCTGAAGGTGTCTGGGTGCATTGAACACAGTTGTCACCTAGCTGATCCAAGAGGCACAGGAAGGCAAAAGAAAGCTGGCTGTTCTGTTGCTAGAGCACACCAATGCTTATGACTCAATCCCACACAAGCTGGTGGAAGCTATGGGTCGCCCTCATGTTTCAGGTAGGATCAGGGACCTCATTCTGGGTAACTACAGTTGATTTATTCTGAGAGCCACCTCTGGAACATCAATGTCAGCATGCCATCAGCTAGAGAAATGTATTCTCATCAGGTGTACCATTTTAGTGACATTGTTTGCCCTGGCCATGAACATGCTTGTCAATTCAGCAGTAGTGGAATGTGGAGGCCCCCTGACCAAGTCTGGTGTTGGGCAGCCACCTATCAGGGCATTCATGGATGACATTAGTGCCAGGATGCAGAGCCTGTTAAGAGCCTGGGCATGGTTTTGACTGCACCCTGAAGGGCACTGAAGACACTGCAGAAGGTCAAAGCCTAGATTTATCAATATGGCATCCTACTAAAACAAGCTTCAGCTCCCTTTCAGCAGTCTGTCAAAGAAGATCATAGTTACCTGGGCAACAGAGATGTTTCTGTAAAGATAATCCACTGACACCAGAATCTTTGTGGCAGGCATTGAGGTGAGAAGTGGGAGGAAGTGGAGGCCATCGACCAGGCTGAATCATGGCTGTATCACAGAGTGCTAGTGGGATCTGTGGTGTCTGGACAGTCAGGGCTGGGTAGCACTCCAAGACCACGCTACAATAAATCCCAAGAGAAGGAGAGATATCGGCTGATCCAGGAGGAGGTGTGAGCAGGAGTGGAGGAACTTTGCAGCCGCAGTAACCATACCAGGTGGACTCGGTTCTACAGCAAGGGTTTGGCAACTGAAGGTCAACCTAGGGAGACAGCTTATATTCCCAAACACCATCACAGTAACAACACTTGGCCAACACTCGTGGTTTCAGACATCATTGTCTTGATGCCTGAAACCACAAGGTAAGTGATCCTGCTGGAGCTTACATTTCCCTGAGAAGATAGGATGGAAGAGGCCTATGAAAGGAAGAGGGCAAAGTAAGAGAGTCTGGTAGGTGAGTGCCAGAGCCAAGGATGAAGTGCTTGATGTGAGCCCATCAAAGTTGGCTACAGAGGCTTTACAGGCCATTCTCTGTACAGGGCCCTTAAGCTTCTTGGCATCACAGCGCTGCACATTAGAAGAGCTATGAGAAACACCACGGAGGCTGCAGACAAGGCATCACAATATCTGTGGATTAAGCAGGGTGATCTGTGGAATGCATAAGCTACTCGGAAGCAAACCTTGTTAAGTGAGCTGGCTACAATGACCCCTTCGTATTTTAGGGTTGAGATGAGTGCTGGTGTCATACACTAATGCGTGTACGGATCTAGTTGTGTGTTTGTGTGGCGTGAGGAATCCATATGGAACCAGTGGCACTGAGCATGCATTAACAGGGCCAGTGGGGCTTGTTATAGCCATATTGAGTGCTTTAATAGTACATCACACCTATTTTCATAGGCAATTGTCAGATTTTTGAGATATTTTGAAAATAAGGAAATAATGGTATAGGAACTAAGCAGAAAGTGCAATTCGCCTGCATCCGATAGTCTCAAATGGCAAGTTTGCAGGGCCATTATAAAAATTCCTACAGTAAATTTTCTTCATACTGAGTACTTTGATAGTACATTGCACTTATTTTCAGAGGCAACTGTCAGATTTTCAGACATTTTGAAAATGAGGTGATAATGGCATAGAGTTTAAGCAGAAAGTGCAATTTACCTGTATTTGATCGTCTCAAAAAATGTCAAGTTAATAGTTCTATTATTAAAAACTCCTACAGTGAAATTTCTTCACGCTGAGTGTTTTAAAAGTAAATCATTCCTATTTTCATTTGAAACTGTCAGATTTTTCAAAGGTTTTGAAAACGAGGAGATAATGGCATAGGAACTAAGCAGAAAGTGCAATTTGCCTGTATTCAATAGTCTTAAGCAGCACGTTCACAGGGCCATTATTCAAAATTCCTACAATAAAATTTCTTCATACTGAGCCTTCTGATAGTGCATCACACCTATTTTCATATGTATTTCTCATATTCTTCAGAGGTTTTGAAAATAAGGAAATAAGCAGAAAGTGCCATTTGCCTGTATTCAATATTCGCAAATGCCAAGTTCACAGGGCCATTATTCAAAATTTTTACAGCAATTTTTTTAATAGTGAGCACACTATACATTAAACATATTTTTATATGCAGTTGTCATGTTTTTGAAATACGAAATAAGCAGGGGTTTTTTCCCTCTTTTATGCACAGTGTTCACTGAATTGTGTTGTAATTCTATTGTGCTCCATGGCGTCCTCTACAGGCGCTAGATTGTAAGTCCAGGATCTTTTAAAGTGGAAGGAATATGCATATACACCCTGTTACTGTACCAGTTAAAATCTTTATGAATCTCTTAAAAGTAGAGGAACTTGAACAATTTGTGTACAGTTGCTTTGCGGAATATATTACGGCAGACACTGCAAATTCGAATATTCATCTAACCCAGTGAGATGGGGAAATGAATGATCTGAATACAACCCCAGTCCTCGTGAGTTTACTACAATCCATTAACGGCAAACTAAACTTACCTGAATCGAGGCATAGTGATGCAAGAATTTTTTGGGGAAAAAAAGCCTCGAACACAGCAAAGCAGAAATGGTCAAAACAAGGCATGAATATGCAACTACACTCTGCACTGGAGTATACGAACTCTAATCAGAGGAATAACACAAAAGGAAAAAAAAGACAAAAGAAAATCACACTGTTCTCAGTATCAAATCATGCGAGACTGTATTAGCTTTACTGGAACTGAAGAAAAAACTATCGATGACCAGGAGGGGAAAAGTGATATTTTATGCGATCAGCTTTAAACTGAAAATGGAATTGAAAGCTCTTCTCTAAATATAGTTTTAAATGTTTGATAAAAAACACATTAGTGTAACATTTCAGGATCAAAACTTGCACTCATAAAAACATAAATACTGTATTGTGGACAATAAATAAGTAGACCTAAGTATTTAGGATACTCAAATATCTAAATACTTTAAAAAAAAAAAAAAAAAAAAACTTAGTATTTATATTTTTCTCCTGGTATATCTTTTAAAAATAATTGCACTGATGTACCTTTAAAGCTCACTCTAAGAGTTAATTAAAGTTTCCGGGTGAAAGATGCATACTAAAGGTACAAAAGATGTACATTTGATGGTACCTCCCCAGTGACAAGAAACAGTACAGCATAGTGCCATTATTTCGGAAATAGTAGATCCTGCATGAGATAAGTCAAGCTCTCCTGGCATCCACAGACACAATGAAAGAGCATATGGTTGATTTATCATCTCAGTGATATTTGGATATTTAAAAAAAAACAGCAGAAAGAGAATATTTATACTCTTCATCCCTGCATCAGTCTTTTACATGTATTGCATGTGTTTTTGTCAACAATTCATTCCTTCATTCAATATTCAGACAATACATCCAATCACAATCAGCAATCATGCACCTGTTTAATAAAAATCAAAGATTCCAGCAATAAAGTTTTGGATGGAGCTTTAATATATCATTACATACATATCCAGATTTCAGTATAATGCCTAGAGTATTATAGAGTAGAATACTCTATTATTACACAACTATCTGCTGTTAGACAACCTTATGTTGGTTCGATTAATGAAACAAACTTTGAGCTTTTCTACATTTTGTTTAGCTCAGGAAACAGACATAGGCTTAATATGATGGAATGTGAGGCAGGTTGCAGATGGTCAGTTTAGCCTGTTTGTCTGCTGTCTCTGTATCACAACAGCTTTACTAGGACTGTTCTAAGACCTCAGCACCTCATTAAAAGGCCTTGTCCTTAACGCTAATCTGATTATCAATAAAGCCCACATTGTTTTGAGAGCACCACCTGGACATCCAGCAGTTCAGTGACGATAACCTGCTGTAAGCTACATCTAGATGGATTACATACACGCTGCATTCGGATGGGGCCAGAACATATGGCATCAGACATGGCTTTCACTAATTTACACAAAAAATGTATGATTCCAATTTGTTAATCCTCAAGTAGCTAATAAAATTATTACACAAACTAAGGAGCATTTACGTGCTCATTTGAGGTTTATGGCAGTTAAATGTTAACCATGGGGTGTGTTATGTTAACCGTCTATGAATAACCATTTGGAACTGGAAAATATTTCAGAGGGGTCGAAACCTGAAATCCACCCTTTTAGCTACGTGTCTGATCCAAATAGCTCACACATAGCTCCAAGCCTAACTACAAGACTGAATAGAAAATCTGGAACACAAGAATAAAGTAGGAAAAATTAAATTTGTTATTGCTCTGGTGAAAGATAGGTGGCAGTGGCAATGCGCTGCACTGACTTGATAAATGTTACATAATACCGAGGTATTTATACAACTGGCCACTTAACAATACATCTTTTTGAAATACCGGTAGCTAGTCATACTAAATGCCAGAACCCAGAGTGTTGTAATCGCAAAAGGTCAGTGAGGATTTATTCAAGACACACGAAAAGGGCAGGCTGGAATCGCTATCTGTCTTGGTGGATCACTCAAGATGCATTGTTACCAGGTGTAATTGAGGCCTAACCTTTTTAACATTGTTTCTGTCTCTTCTTCTACTACAGAGTGAAATTTCGTTGTCTTGATACTAAAGACCACCAAAGACGGATTCATACAGTAATGGGCAAGGAGAAAATTCACTACTGCTCAGTCAGCACATTCATACAGAAGAGAAACCGTATCAGTGCTCAGAGTGTGAAAAAACTACTAAGAGTAGTAATCTCAAAATACTTGAGTGTGCACACAAAGGCGAATCCATGTCACTGTTTACAGTGTGGGAAGAGTTTTTAAGGATTGGGTGCATTAAAGAGTCACCAGCACATTCACACTTATTACTGCTCATAGTGTGGGGACTGTGAGCATAAAAGCTGTTCAATCACAGTGTGGTAAATGTTTCCATTATTAATGTCTTGGATGATGACAATGATCTTCAACTGTAAAACACAATGTGCTAAAGGCTTTCTGATGCCTTAAAAGGATCTGGCAGGAGTAAAGCCATCTTACATAATAATGACCCTTCTTTTAAGACACAAACAAAAAGAAGTGTATATGTGCAAATTATGAATTCTAGAAGTGTAGAAAACATTCATCTTAATGAGCGAGCCAGTGACGATTTTACCAAGGAAAAACTCCCTGAGACTCCCTGAAACTCCCTGCCTCTTACTGACTCTGTGGAGAAGCCCTTCTTTAAGCATCAGCCTCACCTTTTTGCCCTTCAGCAGGCCTTTGATCCCCCTTTAATATCTAGCTAGTGTCCATCTTTCATTGACAGGAATGCTATTATCTTTTGTTCTTCCAAATTTCCTGCTGAGGATTTTCACGGGGTGCCCACACAAAAATGTTATCCTTGCTATTTGTACTGTATAGACATCCAAAGTGGGGGGAATGGGGGTAGGTTGAACTATTAATAGTGCATCTCTAAATGTGTACAGTGCTTCTGTCTAATTTTGGCCAGGGAGCCAAGTAAGCCAGAACTGCCACTAACAGCAGACCATCAATGTTGTACTTGCCAGAGTAGTATGGTATACAGAAATCATAAGTGGCTAGGGCAGCAAGCCACCGAAGAACTATATTTAGCTTAGCTGATGTCAGCACACAGGTGAGTGGGTCATTATCTATAAGGATAGTAAATTTGGTCCTGTAGAGGTAATTGTGGAAATTATCACCATGGCACTAGTTGTTGGATTGGGTATTTCTGTTCAGAAAACACTCAGCTTCCTGCTAGCAAGGACTGGCCTGAGAGCCTAGGTTAAATCTTTTGATTTTATAATTTAATAATTTTATGCACTTTAGTTTAAAAATAAATGCACTTTGTTAACAGCCAGGTTTGATATTTGCAATAAACAATAACAATGCATTGTTTGGTTTGTATTTATTCGTTGCGACGTCTGATTTAAAAATCTGGTGTTTTTTGACATTTCAATTCCAATGTCTGAATATTCTTAAGAATTAAAAGTTCATTGCTCTTTGAAAGGGAGTATTTGCATTATTATGCTATTATAATATCTTTGTATCAGTGGAATAAAATGGTCTTAAAATGACAATAATATCGTTTGTCGCAATTATTTCTGGGACAATATATCGTCCAACAAAAGTAGTTATTGTGACAGGCCTACACACCATTATAGCTTGTTTTAACAAAGCAAAAGTCATGTAAAGGCAAAACAACCTTAAATAATGCCACCAATTAGCACATCATTACCATTCCATTTGATTTTTGCCCTGTAGACTGAGTGGGTTTGGGAAACATAACAAGCTACACTATAGGGCCAACAGTATTTGGAACACCTGACCATCACACCCATATGTGCCCATTTCAAAACCATGGACAGTAACAGAGAGTTTGTCCCCCTTTGCTGTGATAAGAGCCTCCACTCTTCTGAGAAGGCTTTCCACTGATTTTGGAATGTGGCTGTGGGGACTCGTGCTCATTGAGCCACAAAAGCATTAGTGAAATCTTAATGCTACAGCATACATAGATATTCTAGCAAGGGTGGCTCTAGCAGGGCTGCCCATTTCTGTAATGTGTATGTTTATGTCATCAGTAGGCATGTTACAGACTCAGTCATGGTTGTGATGAATGTGAATTAAGTGGATTATTTATTATCTATCATCATGTGTTTGGAGGAGAAACTAATGTGTTACGTGGTAATGTGTTTGGAGAAACTAAAACACATGTGGTAGCTCAGTGGTTAAAATGTTGAAGTACCCCTCAGAAGGTTGTGAGGTCATATCCCAGCACTGCCAAGCTGCCACTGCTGGGCCCTTGAGCAAGGCCCTTAACCCTCAACTGCTCAGTTGTATAAAATGAGATAAATGTAAGTTGATCTGGATAAGGGTGTCATAAATGCCCTAAATGTAAACGTTAATAAACGGAGCACACTGTGTAATCAAAGTACAGAAGGACAGGAAATTAAGTTTAGTGTTTTTTGGTTTGAACAAAAGGGTTACAGCTTTTCTGTTTACTGTGTTTGCTATTCAGAGGAAACAGCATGAACCCAGTAGACCATTATTAGCTTGAAACAATAAAAAATTATAAATTACTAATGCAGCTCCCTGTTTGTGTGTGTAATAATTTGCCCCATTTTTTTTTTTTTTTTTAGATTTAACAAACACTTGTCTAGACACTTAAAGATTGATATTTATTTATTTATTTATTACGGGTGTTGTTGTTGAGACTTCAAGGTATAATGTTTTAGTCAATCCTAATAGTTTAACCGCTGAGCTATTGATAGCTTTATCCCTCCCATATAATATCACCACCACTACCCCTGCATCTTATACAATTGGGTGCTTACAACTTTGTGGCACCAGTTTGGGGTAGATGTGATGGTCAGGTATCCACATACATTTGGCCATATAAGGTATATTTTTATATACCAAATATATATCAAATTCAATCAATATATTTTTAATCAAACCCTAACCCTAACTATCTAACTATAGTAATTGAAATAATACTAATACTAATACTAATACTAATAATACATACATACATACATACATACATACATACGTACATACATACACACTGTCACTTTTATAGGAACACCTGTACACCTGCTCATTCCCAATCATGTGGCAGCAGCACAATGCATAAAATCATGCAAATATAGGTCAAGCGCTTCAGTTAACGTTCACATCAAACATCAGAATGGGGGAAAAATGTGATCTTGTGACTTTAACTGTGACATGGTTGTTGGTGCCAGAATGGCTGGTTTAAGTATTTCAGAAACTGCTGATCTCCTGGGATTTTCACACAGAATGGTGCGAAAAGCAAAAAAACATTGAGTGAGCGACAGTTCACTGGGTGGAAATGCCATGTTGATAAGAGAGGTCAGAGGAAAATGGCCAGATTGGTTCTAGCTTCCAGGAAGGACACAGTAACTCATATAATCACTCTATACAACCACAGTAAGCAGAAAAGCATCTCAGCATGCACAAAACATCAAACCTTGAAGTGGATGACCTACAACAGCAGCAGATCACATTGGGTTCTACTCCCGTCAGCCAAGAACAGGAATCTGAGTCTATCATGGGCACAGACTCACCCAAACTGGACAGTGCATAAAATCAAGCACACAGGCCTGCAATCTCCATAGACGTACATGTATACTGAGGAGCTCAGGCACTGTCATAGGATGTCACCTTTGCCGCAAGCATTATTGCATGTAGCACACCTATCCTCTGTTGCATCACTTATTACAGAGTTCCACACTGCCTCAGGAAGCACAAGAAATGTATGTCGGGAGTTTCATGAAATTGGTGTCAATGGCTGGCTTGGCTCGTACACATGCTTAAGATCAGTACGTGCAATACCAAGCGTTGGTCGGAGTGGTGTAAAGCACAACACTACTGGACTCTGGAGCAGTGGAAACGTTCTCTGGAGTGATGAATCATGCTTCACTATCTGGTAGGCTGATGGATATACAAAAGACATGGATCGTTGAAGAACTTCCTGCTCACAGAATAAAGATCAGGTTCATTAACATGATACTAATGAGAGAAGAACTATTCAGTTTTAGCTCGACCTAAACTTTGCCTTAGCGAGCTCCAAAATAAAAGCACAGTCCTACCATATGTCTGTAAAAGCAAAAGAAATAGGCTTTTGTATATAGAGGTGCACAGGGTGGGTCCCTGGAAGACTAGTGGTTAGGCCACAGAGCTCTCGCTGCTGCAGCCTGGGTTCGATTCCTGGCCAGGGAACCAACCCCTGCATGCAACAGTGCGCTCTGTGTGCCGGTCCCAAGCCTGGATAAAATCAAGGAGGGTTGTGTCAAGAAGGGCATCCAGCGTGAAAACTTTGCCAAATCAAATACACGGACCAATGATTCACTGTGGTGACCCCTAACAGGAGCAGCCAAAAGAGGAACAATAACATATAGAGCTGCACATGACTCTGTGGGACTCTCCAAAAAATACTTTAAAAAATATTTTCAATTTTATGACAATTTTATAACCTTAATTGATGTCAGTTTGCCTGAATTCACCCTATTTCGAAGGGTTTTTTCCTGCACAGCACTGGGGGGATTGTGGCTACCCGATCCACGTCCTCTGTCCGATTTGCTCACCATTGTTGCACATAAACATTTTTTAATTATTTAATATATTGTAGTTACATAACAAAATGTTGGAAATAACATTCTGCTTGTATGTATTAGGCTTAATATATGTTAAGATAAAAGTTCAGGGTAACATGAGACCTTATTTTGTCCTTATTCGGATTGACTCGAGGCAGTACCGCTTCTACCCGATCAGCACCATTTTGCAAATCGGGCAATGTTCGCGGAATCTCGCGAGAGGAGGAGAGATTTAATATGGCGGCGCCCTAACCTGCTGAAACGCTGTAGGTCTGCTGCTGATGACTTTGCTTATTGAAAACAAACAAACAGTTATCCCAGAATCTCTTAAAATCAGAGGAGCTTGTGCAGTTGCTTTGCTGAATATTTCATGGCGGAGACATGCACCTCTGAAGATTCAGCTAGCCCTGGGAAACGAGAGACACACATGGATGATCTGAATACAAGCCCTGTGCAGGTGAGTTTACTACAATCCATCCACAGCAAACTAAACTTAAATTGATGCATAGAGCTGTAAGAATTGTAAGAATGACCACAACTGAATTTATATTACATGGACTGAAAACACAACATTACACTCCAACTGTCCAATCTCCATCTGAAAGAAAATATACACTCAACAAAGAAAACAAGTTATTTTATTTATTTATTTATTTTTTAATTTGTTTATTAGGCCAGAAAATGAATGCTGATGAGTTAAAACGTCCTAATTTACCTGATAGATAGATAGATAGAGTTTGATGTGTGCATGTGTATAGATGTTTTGATAGATAATTCATTATTGTTGTTATTATTATTATTATTATTATTACTATAAGGATACTTGTGTATGCTACTTAATGCCCTATGTCTTATGTTATTTTGCACTAACAACATGTGTTGTGTATTTACACCTGAGGCCCAGTTAAATTACATTTCATTATACATTACAACCCCTGTAAATATGTAATGACAATAAAGCTTCACTGAATAAATCGTTAGGCTGTTGCTAGGTTTCAGTCAGACACACAAATTCAATGCTGTTGTCAAAATGACTGTATATATGTGTGGACATCGCAACAGTGATTCAAAAGTGAAGCCAAAATGGTTTTGAGGCCCAGTGGCTGGCTGCAGTATCATTTTTAACCCCGTCCATTCTCATGTTAGTGAATGGGATAGGACCCAAAATTACATTTTTAAGTTACATCTCTACGAATTATTGAACGGAATAGTGTTCTGTCAATTTTACAAGTTCAGTTGACCTTGATATCACTCCCTTTCCTTATGATATACATTTTATTGGAGTTATTTGGTGATAAAATAACAGGATGTGGTTGATTAGTTGATTTGACCGCACTCTTTCTAAATTCGTCAGCCCATATCTCGCAGCATGCATACTCCAGACCTAAACCAAGTAGAGTGTCCACCACCAATATGGGTGGGCAAGACCTACTGTCCAACTGGCTGTATGTACTGTGCATGTTCTGGCTCCAAGTCTCTACTGCGCAGACTCTGGCTCCAGTTTTCACAAGATGACGGCTCCTATTTCGACAAAAAAAGGCTTCAAAACCACACAATGGGAGTGCATGATGATGACATCATGCACTCCCATTGTGTGGTTTTGAAGCCTTTTTTTGTGTGTGTGTATATATATGCATAATTGTGTGGTAAGTAGTTGTATGAGATAAGTGATTCCTTGTTGGTCAGTGAGTGGGAGTTTAATAAGGCAAATCTCATGTAAAAACGTAAATACTTGACACATTGCAATTCATTGTAAGTAGCTGGCTTTCATGGATGTAATTGTGTTGGGAATAGACTGACGGTGCTGCTTGTGATCCCCGGTACTATTCCCAGTGCTGTGGATAATTTGTAAATATAGAAGGAGAGCTGAGCCTTACAATTCAGATGTAAAAGCAGCAGTGTAACAGTTGTGCATTACACTACAGGAATATGCCCATGTGTTGTGGTACCAAACTTGCTGCTTTACCCAGTTAAACTCCAGCAAAGTATAAGTGGTGAGATCCAAATATATGAAGCTTGCCCATTTACAAACATGGTCTAGATGGATACGGTTAGGCAGCTGACCCTGAAACCACTACCACCAACATAAAACCACTTACCCAAGACAGAACAGCACGGAGTGGAATGATGCAGTGAACGCTCAGGTTAGACTAGTAAGTAGCAGTCATGGCATGTGTGATAGTCATGATTTTGTGCTATTTTGGGTAAAACCCAATCTCGTAAATCGGTTTAAGTAGAAGTTGAGGGTAAAATCAAGTGACTCAAAGCTGCACAGTGTGGATAAACTCCAGATAAGGATAAAATCAATGCTGTAGTACAGCACCAGTAGGATGTGTAAACGAGGGGGAAAAAAAAAGTAATGCTATTAAACACTAGTGCTAATAATATGCTAATAGTGACGATAACAAATAAACAAAGGAGCTTTTAGGCCATCACGTCTGGTGTTAGCAAGTTAACATTGTTAGCTGCACAGGAGTTCACTAGCATTACTTGCATTGCTTTACCTTGCTTTTTAAGTGATGAAAATGTAAATACTTGACACATTGCAATTCAAAGCTTTATACAGATTGCATTTACACACCTGTCCAGGAACAAAAGCGCTAGCTAATGACACTAGCTAAAGACACAAGTGCAGATTCATCCTCTTCACCAGTAATAAATTACTCCATCTTGGAAAAAGGCTGCCAGTGTTTATTCTGGTTTCACTGCATTTCTTGTCTTTTTTTTTTTTTACCCAGCATAGCTTTTTGCTCACAGGAGAATAATCTGGATGTTCACTTACCAATTTGTGCCATATTTTTTCTGAGATGTGGGTGGTTGAAGGGCATTGGGTATTGTCTATAAAAAGACTGACAAGAGGTCCTTGTAAACACATACAAGCACCCTTGAGCTTAATGAACAACAGTTTTCCAAATGGGTTTTTTCAGCTGAGGCCATGGCAAACTTTTTTTTTGTTGTTGTTTTTTATCATATTCTACGTATTTCCCAGGTTATTTGTACTAGTAAGAAATAAAAAAAACATCAACTATTGGACCTTTTTATAAAAGTTATCTGTCTTAAGTAGTTATTATACTGGACCTAATCCCAAGTTACAAATGTATTCGATATGGATAAAATATCAAAACTTCAAAGGGTCCACTTTCCTACAAAGCATAGTTAATGAAAACTGAAAACAACTTATTTAAACTGTTTACTTATTCTAATAATTAGGCCTTTTTTTACTGACAGTATATCCTAATCAGAGATGCTAATGATGCTCATAAAAGGTCAGCCCAGATTAGGGTTCCCAGGGTTCGCCCCTGGAGTCAATCTCAGGGAAGGTGGAATGTCAGTTTACTGGTGGGGAAAGAACCTGAATTAGTAAGTGGGATAGAAATGTGTGGACCAATGATTCAATGAAAAGGTGAAGCAAAAATATTTCTAAGGCCCTCTAGTGGCTGACTGAAGTACAAATTCAACCCCACCCATTCCCATGTTGAAAGGAGAAGCCAAACTTACATTTTAAGTTAGATCTCCACAAATCATTTTCAGAAATATTGTTCAGTTGTTTTTTAAAATAAGTTCAGTTGACCTTGATATCTCCCCATTTTTTCTTTTATGATAAATGTGTTTTATAGGAGTTATTTGATGATAAGCAATAGGCCATGGTTGATTAGGTGATTGACAGTTTTGGACATGACAGCTGAGTCAGGACTCAAAGTGCTAAAATCTTTTCCTGATGGTAGAATCAGTATATTTGCACAAATTGTATGACAAGTTAGCAATTTACATATTAATGAATTATTAATAATGTACTTACCACATTGAGATGGCATTCGATGCATCATCTTAAATTCACTTCAGGTAATATCCCTCAATGTGTACGCTACCAGCATGAAGCAGGGGTGTCTCCATGGCCAATATGGGTAGTAAGGGTGGGTGGGGCGGGGTATGTGCATGCTCTGGCTCCAGTTTTGACCTACTGTGCAATCAAGGTGGTAATGTCTTTCAATTTGACCAAAAAAAGCTACAAAATTGCACAACTACACAAACTATATCTAGTCTATACCAATGACTGTATACATGAGTGGTGCCATGCTGTCCACTCGTGTGTACAGTCATTGGTATGGACTAGATATAGGTAGCCTAAGGGCACAATAAGGGCTCTGGTACCAAACTTTTGATCAGGGTGGTCTCTCTCTTACTCTGGAGCACTGTAGATAGGCTTCAGATGGATGTGGATATCCTGACTATTTAATTCAGTCTAATGAGGCAGACTGAATTAAACCATTAAACCACCCTGTAAACCACCCCCTGGCAGTTCAGACCAAATGTGTCAGTGAAGATATCAGTGAAGATGTATTCAAGAGATATAAAAAGGCCAGGCTGGAATTGCTGTCTGTCTCTGTGGACCACATGTGATCCAATCACTCGAGACGCATTGTTAATACCAGGTGTAATCGAGGCCTAAAAACTTTCCAACATTGTTGTTTCTGTCTCTTCTCCTGCTACAGAGTGAAATTTCATCGTATGGTTGTCTTGATACTAAAGACCATCAAAGACACATTCATGCAGTAATGGGAAAGCAAAGAATTCACTACTGCTCACTGTGTGGAAAGAGTTTTGCTAAAAAGAGTCATCTTCAAGAGCACCATCCAATTCACACAGGAGAGAAGCCATATCACTGCTCACAGTGTGGGAAGAGTTTCGCACACCAGAGTACTCTCAAAACGCACCAGTACATTCACACAGGAGAGAAGCTGTATTACTGCTCACAGTGTGGGATGAGTTTTGCACACCTAAGTACTCTCAAAAAACACCAGCGGATTCACACAGGAGAGAAGTCATATTGCTGCTCACAATGTGGGAAGAGTTTTGCACAGCAAAGTAATCTCAAAACACACCAGCTTATTCACACAGGAGAGAAACCATATTACTGCTCACAATGTGGAAAGAGTTTTGCTCGAAAATGTCATCTTCAACGACACCATCAAATCCACACTGGTGAAAAGCCACATCACTGCTCACAGTGTGGGAAGAGTTTTGCACAACAGAGTGCACTCAAAACACATCAGCGCATTCATACAGGAGAGAAGCCGTATCAGTGCTCGCAGTGTGAAAAAACTTTTACTAACAGTAGTAATCTCAAAATACATGAGATTGTTCACACAGAGGAGAAGCCACATTGCTGTTCACAGTGTGGGAAGAGTTTTAAAGGATTAGGAGTTTTAAAAAGACATCAGCGCATTCACACAGGAGAGAAACCGTATTACTGCTCTCAGTGTGGGAAGTGTTTTAGTGCTGGATATGATCTCAGAAAACACCAGCTCATTCACACAGCATAAAAGCTGTTTACTCACAGTGTGGCTAATATTTCCGTTATTTATGTCTTGAATACTGATTAAGGCTTTTTGCTGCTTGGAGGATCCGGCAAGGGCTACAAGCCATCTTAAAAGAATGACCCTTCTTTTAAGACATAAACAAAAAGAAGGGTATATGAACAAATTGTGAATTCTAGACATGTAACAACCTTTTAAATAATTACATTTTTCCTACAGTCACCTCCGTCTTCTGTGTCTGAATATTAAATGTTGTATTGGTTATATATTGAATCAGTTTTATTTATATAGCACAATGGACATTTTCACAAAGCAGTTTCGGGATATGGATTTAGATTTATCCTTAATCCAACGGTAGCCTAGGCAAAGGAAAAACTCCCTGAGACTACACGAGGAAGAAACCTTGTGAGAAACCAGACTCAAAAGGGAACCTGCCCTCTTCTGGGTGACACCGGATAGTGCGATTATGAGTCATTACTCATCCACAACTGTATGCTATAAAGTCAAGCAGTGCTAATTGTTTTGAAAGGATCTTCAGTCATTTATTTCATTAGTGATTTTTTTAGCTTTAAATCTTTATTATGTAACTAAAGTTATCCAATGAATAATGTATGAGCATAAACTGTTTTAAGCAAGTGCATCTTTAGGCTATACAATGAGACTGTCCACAGTCATCTTTAGGGCATCTTTCTGGTACGATCCACAGCAATTTCATGGCAATCTTTAGGCTATCCATGTGGGGTCATCCTCAGCCAATAGAGCCTCAGGATGGATCAGGCAGGACAAGAGGGCAGATACAGTCTGGATAATCAAAACCTCATCAGGCATCAGGAGTATCATGTAGCTGGACAGAGAGAGGGGTGGGGGGAGAGAACACAGATTACTAGGTATGCGCCTAACCTGTAGCGGTTTAAGAAGACATACGTTGTGCACTATTAACAAAAGGCTTGACTAAACAAATAGGTCTTCAGCCTTAAGACTGTATCCTAAATCCTCACTAATTGGAAGGTGATTCCTTAACTGTGGAGCTTGTTTTCCTTACAAAGCCCTGCCCTGTGCTGTAGTCTTCATTATTCTAGGTACCAAGGTACCTAGGTCACAGTGCGAAACCATTCAATGCTTTATAGGTCGTTAGTTGTATTTTATAAACGATGCTAAATTTTACTGAGAGCCAGTGCAGTGTGGATAAGATAAGTGTGATATTATCAAAGCTTCCAGTTCTAATAAGAACTTGGGCTGCTGTTTTCTAGACTTACTGGAGCTTGTTTATGGACCTACTGTAACATCCAGACAGCAATATGTTACTATAATCTAACCTAGGTAACAAAAGCTTGACCTATTTTTTTGCATTATGTAGTGACAGTTTCTTATCTTAGCAATATTTCTGAGATAGAGAAAAGGCTATCATAGTAATATTGTCTATATGAGCTTCAGATGAGAGACTGGAGTCAATAATCACACCAAGGTCTTTCACAGCTGCACATGGTGTAAGGGGAAAGGCCATCCAGGGTTTCTACATAATCAGAAAGCTTACGTCTGGCTGCCTGTTGTCCTAGTAGAAGTACTTCTGTCTTGTCAGAATTGGGTAGGAGGAAGTTATTCAGCATCCAGCATCTAATGACCTTTACACTTTCCTCAACTTTATTAAGCTGGTGTCTGTCATCTGGCTTTGCTGAAACACGTAGCTATATATCATCAGCATACCAGTGTAAGCTAATAAAATGTTTAGGGAATAATTGTGCCTAGAGGTAGCAAATATAGAGAAAAGAGCTTTGTGGAACACAAAACTTTACTCAACATTTATATCTACAAACGCGATCAGACCTTAGCCAGGAAAGAGCCATTCCCTTAACTGCAACATCAGTCTCTAGTCTGTCTAAAAGAATATTATGATCTAAGGTATCAAAAGCTGCATTAAGATCAAGCAACACAAGCAATGAGACAAAACCCAGACTGGAAGCCAATAGTAGGTCATCTACCACTTTAACCAGCGCTGTCTCGGTACTGTGATAAAGCATGAAACCTGGCTGAAAGATTCCATGAATGTTATACCTATGCAAGTATGAGGCTAACTGCTGTGCTACAACCTTTTGTAGGTTTTTGGAGATCTAAGGGAGGTTTGATATTGCTGGTCTTGTTCCTAGGTAATTTTGCTACTGTATTAAATAATAATCTAGGATTATTTTTATCTTCTATTAAGGTGGAGAAATATGCTGATCTAGTAACACTAAGAGCCTTTCTATAGCTGAGATTCCTGATTCTAATTTGATTTGTTACAGTAGTTATACTGATCATTCTGATAGTTTTGAATAATAAATATGCTTACCTTTAGTTTCTGTAATAAGGTTTCTGTAAGAAAATATTAAAGTTGTTTCTTTTAGCATTTTAAGGGGTTAATTTCTATGGTTTAAACAAACTCTTCACATCTCTATTCCCATCAAATGTAGGTGTAATTTAAACTGGGGAAATGATAAACCTGGCTTTGTCCATACCACTACTTGATGCTCTTTTACATAATAATGTTTGATAGAAACTGATCCAATGCTTTCTAAAAATAACTATAGTGTTTTTTTTAGAAAATACTCTTCTATGTTAAAATTCTCAGAATCTGATGGTTGTAAATTAACATAGCCAGAGAGAGTTTCTAGTAGGTTTGTGTTCCTGTGAACTGGGCCATTTGCATCACACATGATGATATGGTCACATTATTGTTTCACACTTTCTTTGGTAGATAATCTTACCTAGATGTAATGTGAAAGTACTATTTGTCTTTAATTACGTTTGGTTTTGATTAAGTTCTCAGTTTTGATGATCATTTCCAAAAGTCTATGTTCATTTATGTGTGCACAGCATCAGAAGTAAACAAAGTAGAACCTCTTACCTTTAAATCAGTTATGCTGTATATACAAGTATTCGCTTTAGATCAATCAACATGCAGATGTAGTTACTTGTTAAATCTGTAACAAGTCAATATATCATTGATTATACAGTTTACTGTTTTGAGCAGGTATGTATACATAGCTAGTTATCTTGTTGCTAAAAAAATAATTAACATGAAGTTGTCCATGTTTTACCCCCCACTTTGATCCTTGAAAGCACAGAGATTGTCATTTTAATCTCGGACTTCCCATTTCCTGACTAAGTTGAATGCAGCCTAAGTCTCAGAGATTCAGTTGGCGATAGGCAATCCTTTCTTTTTTACTCCACTCTCCTTCACCCTTCCACTTACATAGGCCTTGTTCATTTTTTTTTTTTAATTTCCCCTCTCACCCACTTCCCTCATCCTCTCCTACATAAACTAGGCCTCTGTTTTGATGTGTAGATTGGGCTGGTGAAATTTTTCTGAAGTTATGCTTCTGTTAGTGAAAGCTAATCTAAAGATTGTTCAATCACACAATAAACATCAAGAAATCAACACCTGTCTTGTGACTCATTTTTGCCAAACGTGGTGCCAGAGATGACCCGGATGGCACATTAACAGCTCTCTGATGAGATACGACATTATTTATCAACTAAGCGAAAAGTTAGCTGGGTTTCTTTCCTTGTCAGATAGGAGAGACGGATTCAGTTTACAGAATGTTACATGCTAGGCATAGTACTGGCCTCATGGCAAAGCAAGCTAACTGTACTATCTAGGTATACTCCCCAGAGGTAGCATCAATCTCTGCTATTTCCTTCCAAGCTTTATTTTCCAGATACTTTCAAGATGACAGCACGTTAGGACACGCTAGAACAGCGGACCATACAGTGAGAGATGAGGGACAACTGTGTTTTTAATTTTTCAGAAACATGGCTTAACAACTGCATTCCTGATGTGGCCATTCAGCTAACTGGGCTAACCACCTTCCGAGCAGACCAGGACAATACAACATCTGGTATGACCCATGGAAGGGGCATGTGTTTTTACATCAACACAGAATGGAGTGTGAACACTGTGTTAATTTCTAAAGACTCTTTGTCACTGGTGGAATTCATGGCAGTGAAGTGTCGGCCTTACTATCTGTCAAGGGAATTTGTGGTCATTGTTGTCGCTATGTACGTCAACTTGCTGTCTAAGGACATGTTACATGAACTGTATGGGGCCTATCAGTGGGCCACAATCTGCTCACCCTGATGGCTTTTCTGTGTTGCCCAGGGGTTTCAACCATATGTACCTTGAAAGCCATTCACGAAAGTTATTGGTGTGTGTGTGTATATATATGTGTATATATATATATATATATATATATATATATATATATATATATATATATATATATATATATATATATATATATATATATATATATATATATATATATATACACACACATACATACACACACACACACACAGACAACATGCTGATTTTGCAACTGGACGAGCAAACACACTGGACTTTACACAAACAAAAAGGACTCCTACAAACCCACCTCGCCCCCTCTCGGACCATGTTTCAGTCCTGTTAACACCAACTTACACACCACTCCCTTAAAGGCAGATTTATGCTTCTGTGTTAATGCATATTTGTGTCTTTGCAATGCAGAGAAGGGTATCATTGGTAAACATGGCAAGCAGAGATGCACTAGCTAGTACTCTATACAGTACTATCTCAGTACTCCTACTAGCTAACTAGACATTGTGTGTACCTTCGTTGCTATGCATCAGGCAAACGCTGATTGGTTGGCAGGGAGGCATGTCTGATTGCATACAGTGAAACAGTTTGAGAAGTCAGACTCAGACTAACATTGTTTAAATCAGAGTAATACTGTTCAAAGTACACTGAAGCTTGTGCTCCAAAACTGCTTTCTGAAAGTGTAGTGCATTAAAAATCTTAAAACAGCTTGCAACAAAAACGGATGAAAAATGCTCTGTCAAAACTGCAATTTAAACACTCAGTTTTTTAGACTGGTGTCTTCAGTAAAAATTTCTCCTCTATGTTAAAACTTTTGCAGTGAACAGTGAATATAAATGAACAAAAGCAATTTTTTCCCTGTGTTTCATGTTTGCTTCACACATGCGATATGATCACATTATTGTATAGTGGATTTATCTGCAGAACACTTCAACATATCCTCAACATCTGCCTGAGCCAAGCAGTGCTTTAAGGCTACCATCATCATACTGGTGTAGAGGTTTCAGTACCTCGCTCTGCACCTGGATCCTGGACTTCCTCACTGGAAGACCCCAGTCAGTTCATGTTGGGAGCAAGACCTCCAACACCATCACCCTAAGCTCGCGTTCCCCCCCAGGGCGGCGTGCTTAGCCCACTGCTGTTCATGTTGCTGACCCAAGACTGTGATGCCAGATCCAGTACAAACCACATTGTTAATTTAGCTGACAACACCACAGTAGTTGGCCTCATCGGTGACAGTGATGAGACATCATACAGAGAGGAGGTGGAAGGGCTCACAGTCTGGTGCAAGAACAACAATCTGTCTCAACATGTTGACAAAACAAGAGATGAATGTTGACTTCAGAAGGTCCTGCCCTGATCACTCCCCCCATGCATAAACAGCTTCACAGTGGAGAAAGTGATGAGTACCAAGTTCTTTGGTGTTCACATTGTGTAAGACCTCACCTGAACAACCAGTACCAGCTACCTGACCAAGAGAGCCCAGCAGCACCTTCACATCCTCACCACAGGGCATCATTGAGAGCATCCTGATCAGCCGCATCTCTGTCTGGTTTGGGAATTGCAACATCACCGACATGACCCTACACAAGACCCTACAGAGGATAGTACAGACAGCTGAATGTGTTATCAGCAAAGACGGTCATCAGGAAGAAGGTTCTGCTGCATTTGCTCAAGGACTGCCAGACTGGGTGACTGCTTCTATCCCCGGCCTGTCAGACTCCTCAGACTGGTTCTGGGAATATGGCATATCATTTTACTGATGGGGGGAAAGAGCTTGAGTTAGTAAGTGAGATAGAAAGGTATGGACCAACGACTGTCTGTATGGGTAGACGTCATAACTGTTGATAAAGTGAAGCCAAAACTATCTCAAAGTAGCTTGGTACAGTTAGCCAGTCACTTTTATTTAAACGCACTCCACCAACAGAACAAGATGAGCATTAAAGACAGCACTTCAGAAGGGTAACTTACTGCAGGTGTCAGAGCTACATGAAAATCATGGAGAACAGTGATTTTCTCCCTCAGAAAATAAGATGGAATCTGCTGCTACATTGGGCACAGGTTCACCAAAACTGGACAGTTGAAAATTGGAAAAAAATCACTTACACTTTTTCCAATCATCAGACCCTTGTCCTGATTAGTGGATTGGATAATTGTATGAATGTATACAGTGGATATAAAAAGTCAACACACCCCTGTTAAAATGGCAGCTTTTTGTGATGTAAAAAAATGAACTAAATTAAACCATGTCAGAACCTTTTTTCACCTTTATTGTGAAATTGCAGCCTATAAAAAAATCAAGTGACAAACAACCAGAAATGTTTCTGGGAAAACAAGAAAAACAAAAACCCAGCTTGTACAAGTGGGCACACGCTTTTGTAATTGGGAATGTGGCAGTATTCAGAATCAATCAATCAAATTCAAACTCATGGTAAATACTAATTAGTATACACCAGTCATCATTTAAAGTGACTGATTAACCCCAAATAAAGTACAGCTGTTCCTATAGGATTTTTCTGACATCTTCTTGGTAACATCCAACTGGAAAAGCCATGGGCCGCAAAGAACTTACAAAGCAGGTACAGGATCTCATTATTGAAAAATATCAATCAGGAGAGGGTTACAAATAATTTCCAAGGCATTGGATAGACCATGGAACACTGTTTCTGGCAAGTATTGGTTGCTTTCTACATGTGAAAACAATCTCTCGAATTTTTCATATGTCTGGCCTGTGGTGTACAGTGGCAAGACTGAAGCCTTTTTTAAGCAAAAAAAAATAAAAAAATACATCCAATCTTCCAAAACCAAATGGAACAATGTGTTACGGTCTGATGAGACCAATGTTGAACTTTTTGGCCATAATACCAAAAGATATGTTTAATGCAAAAAAAAAAAAAAAACTTCACCAAAAGAACACCATCCCCACGGTGAAGCATGGAGGCAGCAGCATCATGCTTTGGGCTGCTTTTCTTCAGCTGGAGCTGGGGCTTTAATCAGGGTGGAGGGAATCAGGAATAGCTACAACTACCAGTCAATTTTATCACAAAACCCTAAGGCTTCTGCTAAAACACTTAGGATGAAGAGGAATTTCACCCTTCAGCATGACAACAACCCAAAGCAAACCTCAAAATCAGCAAAGGAATAGCTTCACCAAAACAAGATCAGGAGTCAGAGTCCAGATCTTAATCCAATTGAAAATCTGTGGGGTGACCTGAAGGAGATGCCCAGCCAATTTGACAGAGCTGGAATGTTTCTACAAGGAAGAATGGGGAAATATTGCTAAGTCAAGTGTACAGGTGTTCCCAATAAAGTGGTAGTTGAGTGTATGCTCTTTAGATGTTAGGCAAGTAGTGTTGGGGCTCATAGTCAGGAAATGGGATTGAAAATGGTCAGCAAAAATGGATTCAAGACACATGAAATGGCCAGGAGGGAACAGCTGTCTGCTGACAACTTGTGTACCGATCACTCGAGACCTTGTTCATACCAGGTTTAAACTGGGCTTAAAACTTTCTAATGTTATGCTGTAGTTTCTGTCTCTTGTTTTGCTACAGAACAATGACTAGAGTTCACAAAGTGTTTATTAAATTTGTGAGTGTAACTGAAATAAATAAGCTATTTAACTTGACAGCATAATCCATATATAAATGTGCAGTAGCCCATGTCCGTTTATGATTTAAATCCAATCAATTGGGGTTCACATTTGTTGTCTTCTTATGCAGACATTTACGCACACTCAGGATTGGATGGAAAAATGGATTTTCATGAAAATGCTCCTATAAATGATTTACAGATAAATTTGTATCCAACTTGATAAATGGGGCCATTGTAAGAAAACTTTGTACGAAAAATAATAATCTCAAAAACCATGAGCTTATTCATGCAAGAGAAAAGTCACGTTACTGCTCACAGTGTGGGAAGTGTTTTGCACACCAGAGTACTCTCAAATCACATCAGTGCATTCACACATGAGGGAAGCTGTATTACTGCTCACAGTGTGGAAAGAGTTTTAGTGTTGAATGTAATCTCTAAAAACACCAGCTCATTCAGACTGGAGAATGGTCATCAGCTCACAGTGAAGTTTTTCCATCACGTGAAACGCATGATGGTAATTTGTTTCTGCTGTCTGAAAAGCAGTAGGAGGATCTGACAGGGGCAGAAGACAACATCTTAAAAGAAATAACACAAAAAAAAGTGTATTTGAACAAATGTTTCAAACATTTAAATAATTGTCATTTTTAATTTTTCAAATGTAATTCAAAAAGGGACCCTTTTTCAGTTCCTGAATATTAAACAATAATGATATATATCATTTTATATATGCAGTGCAACAAAAATAATAGCCCCTTCTATTGTAATTGTCACTATCATTAGATGTGACTAGCTACAGCAGTTATATATGACAGAATAATATATTTACTTACTTGCTACAGAATGTGTTATGTAATAAAATAATGATTTTAAGTGATTCCTTCCTGCTGATGAAACAAATTCTTCACACGTTTATTCTCTTTAAATGTAGGAGTAATGTAAGCTGAGGACAAACATACTATTGTTTCAATGTACTATTCTGTAACTGTATACTGTAATGGCTTATAATGCAACACTGATGGCACCATGTTACAGATTTCTGTAAAGCTGCTCTTTAAAAATGTATGTTATTAAAAGTACTATACAAATTAAGTAAAATTTTAATTATTGTATAATGAATTTATTTAATTATATTGTGGCATATATGAAGTGGAAGATGGCAAAATCCTAATGAAGACAGGCAGACAACACAGTGCATGACAAAGGGAGTGTGAGATTAGTTAGCTTTGGTAGATGCTTAACTGGAGGTCATGTAATGTTGGCTGAGGATCATGGGAGTTGCAGACATGGATGGGGAACGTAGGCATTACAAGTGGGCATTAGAGAGAAGAGAGAAGGTGTAAGGCTTTATAATGAGGATCTGATACCATTTAGTAAAGCCCCATGCAGCATGTTTTCTTCTTGCTAAGCTGTATGACACGGGAAGGTACCAGGAAGTTAATATTCTCACTAATGACGAGAATTCTCACTAGTCGCCTTTTCCCAATCATATCCATCTACCTTCTTTTTGTGTTTTCAGCAGTACTGTCCATTTTACATAGCAAATATTTTTCATTTTTATATTTATAATCTCTATTGATATTTTGGAGAGTTTATTTTAATAGGTTTACCAGTAATGTTAAGTTCCCTTTGTGGATAGAGACTTTGTTGTGGTGATGGGGTTTCAGTGAATCTCAGGGCTATGTGACCAGGAGCATCATGCTGACCTGTGGTCAACAAATCTGAGGGGATCCTCTTGACATGCCCAGATTAGGGTTACTGGACCCACCCATGGAGTCAGGCCTGGGGGTGGTATCCACAGAGGAGCTTTGTGTGACTGAGTCATCCACCTAACACAGATGGGCTTACCTTGACATGACAGTATGGAGCATCTTGTGGGCCCACCACCTGCAAGATAAGTGGGGGTCAGGAGCAACTCCAGCCAGTTGGTAGAAATGTGATGTACAGTCTTAGATGGATTAGATCTTTGCATTGGAAATGGCTTTGGGAAATCCTGAATGTCTCTTTGCTAGTGGAAAAAAGAGTCTGTGATAGTGTGTGGGCTCTGGCACCAAGGCAGGTATGAGCTAGTCCCAGACTGAGGGCCCTGCAGTTGAAGTTTTTCCCAATGTACAAGACATCTGTGAGATTATAAGTCTCAGGAAGGAAAACTTCTTTTGTCTGCCCACCTGAGAATGGTTAATAGTTTGCTGCAAGAAGCACATATACCAGTCAAATGCAATGTATATGACCTTTTTTTTTTTTTTTTTTAAGCCACAACCAGACAAGTCAGTGAATTACATTCTATGTCTAAACATGTCATGCTATGCCCAAGCCCAGCATTCCTGTTAAAGATGTATTTTGCTTATATTAATAAACATATTGCCAAATTTGCTCCATAAGTTGATAATGTGCCTAGACCAGTCCTGTGTCCAGTGAGGACTCTTCAGTGCTATGTGAGGTGACTGCTAGCTCGCATATCATTGACCAATTGTTTCTGTGCCTTGGGGAGCATCCTAAAGTGGCTCTGCTGTCTAAAGATGGGTTTTCCCTTTGAGTAAAAGAAGTGATTGCGGATGTCAAGAGCACTTCTTCCCTTAAATACCATTCAGTGTGCATTTAGGCTACCTCCTGGAGGCACTAAGAGGAGTGTCACTTGCAGGCACTTGTGAAGCAGGGTTCACCGTCTACCACCAGAGTTTACAGACTGGCTGTTGTTTCATTTCATGGGTTCTATGGTAAATTTGGGTGACTCTCACTCTCAACAGTCAAGATACCCTGTGGGACATTCTGGCAAGCTTTCAAAGGCGTTATAAATGGTGCTTTCTGAGGGAAGACCTTTTGAATAGCTGTGACCAGTTTGGTCAAAATATATTTTAATGGCTCTGTTGATGCAGAGATACAACAAAATGTAGTCAGAACGACTTTTTACTGTATTGTTTCAGCATTGGAAAAAACTACATAGAAATACATCTTTAAATTAAAGAATCAATCAGTCACCACCAGTTTTGTGGTATTAACTATGAATACTAGGAGGACCTTGGTGTTGTGTATACTGTAATGAAGAGTCTTTCCAATTGAGAATTGATTATTTTTAGTAATAGATGAGTAAATGTGCATAGACAGACAGACAGAACTTTACTGATCCTGAGGAGGGTTGCAGCTAGAGGGTTATAGTTGAATATCCCAATTGTCTTCTTAATTTTAAGAATTTATTTTAATGTTATGGATTTTTTGTTAATTATAGATTAATTATTAGATTGTGGTCCCTGGAGGACTAGTGGTTAGTCCACAGTGCTTTCACCGCTGCGGCCTGGGTTCGATTCCCGGCCAGGGAACCAACCCCAGCCACTGGGATTGCGTGTAACAGTGTGCTCTCAGTGCCAGTCCCAAGCCCAGATAAAATTGGGGAGGGTTGCATCAGGAAGTGCATCCGGTGTAAAAACTGTGCCAAATCAAATACGCAGACGAATGATCCGCTGTGGCGATCCGTAACGGGAGCAGCCGAAATAGGAACAACAACATAGATTAATTATTAGATTGTATTCATATGTAAACAATTCCAAACGAGTTAGCAGCTCCAAATACATATATAAATGGCTAAAAAAACTTTGTTGTATCTTCATTTTCAGCATAAAGAGATAAAGGAGATAAAAATATGCATAAATGAGGTGTGAGCTATTCACCTATTGACTTTTCACACTATAATTGAGGTTTCAACCCCCCTCTCTCCACCCCAAGACAAAGAAAACAAAATAAAACACATCTCTCATACCCCATATTTTTAATATTAAAAATGAACTGGCTTACAGTAAAGCACTTTAGAAGCAATGAATGCAAATTAACATTTCTGCAAACCAAAATGAACTCCAAATGAACTTGCCATTCCACCTAAATGTGCATGCTTTTTTCATTTTTAAACCATACAATTATATGCAGGCTATACCTGAAACACGATTACAATAGTTGCAAATTTGAGTAACAAGAAGAGCTAACTCATCTATTCTTAAATAGTAATACATGCAAATGGGTAGACTGGACAGCAAGTTTCTCCACTTTCTCCACTTAAAAAAGCATAGCAGTGATTTGGTCTTAGCAATGCTTCAATGTAGTTATCTATATTATTTCACATTCTGTATATTACTTACTTGTTTCTTATGTCAGGTCATATTGATTTATATAGAATATCTTATAAAATCTAATCCAATTGGACTACTACAACTACTATAGTCAATAAAATAAAAGGTATAATTATTTGTGCAATTCATTACACATTATCCTAACTTACTACAAAATCATCCATGTCACAAAAAGTAAGCAAAGCAGTACATATACTTTCCCATGTATTGTTAAACAGTTCAGTGATTGTTATGTACTCTAGAATAATTGTCATTCCATGTCCTTTCTTTATTAATGGGGCATTTTATTCCTTCTGTACTTGATAATAGTGTTACAAGTTAGTTCCATTCTAATGACTCTGACCAAACAAGCAGCATGAGTTTTATAAATGTGTAGTTACTTATTGCATACGTTTCGTTGTTGTTATTCTACTCATCTGTGTTCCTGATGGGGGGAACAATCCACACAGTCACAGAATCGTTTGCATAACGTCAATTGATTAAAGTGTCCATTTCCCGCTCCTCAGATTCAGATGATACTGTGCTAATAGATGGTTAATGACTGCTCAGTTGTTGAATTATCCTATAGCTTTGTCCTCGGTGTATTTAAAAAAAGATACTCTGTAGTCTTAGTAAAGTCACGTGGAAAGAATTGAGCCTTGAACATACCTGGATCAAGACACTCACTTCCAATCTGTGTCTTGCCTCTGCTTTATCCTTTATGCTTTATCTTTGGTGCTAATTCTGTCTGACCCAGCTCTCTGCTCTATAACACACATAGCATAGAAAACTGACCAATTAAGAGAAGGTAAGTAATTTTTTTTTAATGAAAGCTGCTGCTGTGTTTGGATTTGTCTTATAGCAGGGGTCAAAACACAGGCAGGCAAAGAGCATAATCAAGGAATAATCAAAGAACAAAAAAATGAGGGAGACAGACAAGGATCTAAATGGGAGAAATGAGGAAACTTTGACAAACATTTTAGTTTTAACTCACCCATGTTTCTAAGTGGCCTGATTCCTGCTGCATCTTTTATTTTCTATATATTATTTTCACTCTCTGTGATACTACAATACTAGTTTTTAAAATCTTTTCTCAAATATGAAAAAGGAAGTATTTGTTTATAATAAAATGTAACGAAACAGACCATTTATTTTAAATATCCAGTTTCAGTTATTGTTTTTTCTTTTTCTCCTTCAGAGAGGAATGTCGCCTGGTACTCCAACACTAACAACCCTAAGAGATGGATTCACAAAGAGCAGTGAAAGGAGGAAGTTCACTACAGCTCAGTGTGGAAAGAGTTTTACTCAGGAAAATATTCTCAAGCGAGAGCAGGATATTCACACAGGAGAGAAACCATATCAATGTTCATATTGTGGAAAAAGGTGTACTCGCCACATTGATCTCCAAAGACACCAGAAAATTCACACAGAAGAGATGTATTACTGCTCACAGTGTGGGAAGAATTTTAAGCGTCTGAAGTATCTCCAGCAACATCAGCTCATTCATACAGGAGAAAAACCATATCGGTGTTCACACTGTGGGGGTGGTTTTACACAGCGCAATCATCTCCGACAACACCTTCGCGTTCACACAGGAGAGAAGCCGTATCACTGCTCACAATGTGGGAAGAGTTTTGCTCAACAAAGCAGTCTGCAAATACACCAGCGCATTCATACAGGAGAAAAACCATATCGGTGTTCACACTGTGGGAGTAGTTTTACACAACGCAATCATCTCCGACAACACCTTCGCGTTCACACAGGAGAGAAGCCGTATCACTGCTCACAGTGTGGGAAGTGTTTTGCTCAACAAAGCAGTCTGCAAATACACCAGCGCGTTCACACAGGAGAGAAGCCACATCAGTGCTCACAATGTGGGAACAGTTTTAGCGACAGCCGTAATCTTAAACGACACTTGCGTATTCACACAGGACAGAAGCCGTTTTTCTGCTCACAGTGTGGAAAGAGTTTTTCTTACCAATGCAGTCTGCAAACACACCAGATCATTCACACAGGAGAGAAGCCACATCAGTGCTCAGAATGTGGAAATAGATTTAGTGACAGACGTAATCTTAAACGACACCTGCGTGTTCACACAGGAGAAAAGCCGTTTTTCTGTTCCCAGTGTGGAAAGAGTTTTTCTTACCAATGCAGTCTGCAAACACACCAGATCATTCACACAGGAGAGAAGCCACATCAGTGCTCAGAATGTGGAAATAGTTTTAGTGACAGACGTAATCTTAAACGACACCTGAGTATTCACACAGGGGAGAAGCCGTTTTTCTGCTCCCAGTGTGGAAAGAGTTTCAAGTTTTCAAATATGTTAAAAACACACAAGTGTATACATTGAATCTGTAATCCTGATTTTATACTAACAGTGAAATGCATGATGGAACTTGATTTGTGTTACCTTAAGAGCACTGGGAGGCACTTGTAACTTAGCTTGTGCCATAATATTGTCACTTTATTATAATATATTGCACCAAGGCCTTGGAGAATGCAATCTTGTCCTACTGTCCTATGGATTTATATTGTATAGAATGACAATAAAGCTCTCTACTAATTTCTACTAACACATGGTGTACATAAGAAAAGGATTCTTGTGGATTTAAACTTTTCACCTTAATGTTAGACTTTGTATCTTCACATTTTGTTGAGGTTTGTTAGCAGTTTCAATTATATCAACACGTGTGTAGATACAGCATATTTCCTTTGTAGTTTTATAAACTCATTGTTCATACATCCTTTTTGAAAGAATACCTTCATTGTTCCTGATAACACATCCTTAAATAGTACATAAGTCTTATATCTTATAGTATAAAACAATGCTAAAGACGTTTGAAGAAACATTAATTATTCGGCTGAAATATGAGATTCTTAATTAGATGAAATCTGTATTGTAATGCTATTTCATAATAGTTGCATTACCACCACCTCAAATAAGGATCATATATATTTCTATATGAAGAAGATATTATAGATTAAACACACTCAAGTGGATACTTCATAGACGCTGTCTCAAAGCTTCAGGAATGTGCTGTTTGTTAAAACTAGTAACTTGTAAGATCAAGATGAAAAATTACAGGTAGAACAGTCTCAGAGAACAATAGATTCATAAAGATAATCAAGGCATCTTCATTTCATGTACAGGCAAAGTCATATAATACATAAAAAAAAAAAAAAACAAATATAAATGGTACTTCACATTTTGACCCAAGCCTTTCATAAATCAATAACCACACATTTACAAAAGATTTATGCAATGCTTACAAATGTGCTACATCCTTCAAATAAAGTGTTACCTAAACCTAGATACAGTTTTATATACATGAGGTCACAAGTGCTGATCAATAAAACAGCCTGCTGCTCTTGAATATGTGTTGCTGCATGAGAGCCCTTCACTTGGTCAGATTTTGCCATTTTCTACTATATAGTTCTGAAAGCTACATGCTGAACTGTAATTGCTATCTTATTTGAACATATCTCAACCAGAAGTAAAGTTCTATCATTTTAACCCACCCAAAGTTTAAAAAAGGGAGAAATTTGCATATAAAATTTCTAGTTCAACTGAAAGATGGCCCATCAAGCTCTACATTTATAACCTGCTAAGCTTAATGGAAAACATTATCTGATTACAAACTGAATTGATTAGTCTGATTATGAACATAGTATGATTATGATTTATAGTATGATTTATTAGTCTGATCATGAACATAGTATGATTATGTTAATTTTTCTATGGAACATAGCTATGAAAAAAATATCAAACTGGGACATTCACTGTTTGAGGAAATCACACTTACGTACCAAGGTTTTAGACATCTTTAGACAGACTGACCCTTTTTAACACTGCGTTTGTTAAACTGACTCCTTACACAACCTGATCTTTGCAGGAAGAATACGTAGGCAAGATTAAAAAGTAAATAAAAGATTAAAAATTTCCATATTGTTTTGTTAAACTGTACTTACGTATGTTGCTTCAAAGTAGAGATGCCCAAGCATTTTATATGCATTTACCTGATTTTTCATCATTCTTGGCTGTTTTCCGGAATTCAGTCACAGCAACATCCGATAGGTTTTCCCAGACCACCACACACATCTCGGTGCTAAGAGAACACAGTGTGTTATTACCTGTCTCACTATGGGCCATTTATGTCACACTACAAATACCTCCTATTTTTCACCAAAATGAAGCTGCATTGAATTGTTTTTCTAAAAATGATTTAAGACGTCTTGCAGATCCCACAGAGATTCTAATGGCCAACATGAGGAGCCTGATTAAAGGCTACAATAGCAGAATCATCTCTAAGGCCTTTTTGACAGCGTTCACTGTGGCTGCTCAAAGGCTCCAAACTCCTATAAACTTAGAGAGGAATGAAGATGTATTGCCTGAAGTGGATCTTCAAAGGTTTCTGGGGTGTACATGAAATTTTGTGTAGGCACTCAACAAGTCTGTGCTGTATAAATTTGCTAGAGATGAGTGGAAGTGTTTGTGAGAGGTGTTCTACTAATACACAGGGCCTAGAGGAAGCTTCAGATACTGAGAGTTCAGACTCAAACACAGAATTCAAATTCATAGAGGCAGACAAATGCTACTCACACTTTGCGAAGCATGGACATTTTGGGGGTGAAACTGAAAAAGAAGAAAAAATCTGACCTGTTCCCAACCTGGAAGCTTGTGCTGTGCACATGTTCAATGTGTGAAACAAAGATTCAATAAATATACACAATAAATATCAAGCAAATATTTCCTTAATGGTAGTCTATACAAGCGGTCTTCAACTAAAATTTGTGATGGTTCTCCTACATAAAATTTCTTGTTTACAAACTGGATAAGCAACTAACATGTCTGAATGATGACAACACTTACATTATAATACTTAACTATTTATTAGTTTATGGCTAAAAATAAGAAAATTTGGAGTGCTTGTGTTTTATTGCACACTGGCATGTAACATGAATTCAGGATATTTCCCCTCTAACAGAGGTCACATTCACTGGAGTTCTAGCACCACCTCTGCTATCACTTCCAGGTTTTGGACTATTTAAGCAGCTCATGTGTGTATATTCGATCATTGCTTGTATGTTTCTAAGTTTCAAGCCTTGAGTATCCCTTACTGTTTTTGTTAATTTACTCTTTAGATTATCCTTTGGCCTTATTTATACTATCATACTACTTTTGTGTATATACATTATACTACTTTGTTTCGACCCTTGCCTGCTTATTGATCTTAATTTTGGATTGCATCTCAACTCTATTCTGTATTAAAGATCTGTATTAAAGACCTCTTTCCACATCCTCCAGCTTTGAGTCCTGTATGTTACAAAAGACTTTGCTGCCTGAGGACATAGCAAGTCAGGGTAAGTGGTGCAAAGCATTACACAGAATTGGAAGCATGTAGCTTTACAAGAGGCTACCAATGCTCCAAAAGTCTCTGCAGTACCAAAAGAAACCGCAGGAAATGTTTGTGTCACAAAACAGCTTCCAAGTGGGTCACTCCCTCTCTCTATGGCGGCATTTGACTCCATAAGTTTTCCACAGTTGATTCCGATGGGTATTCATTTTGAATATTCGTCTGCTGGCCAGTAATTTTGAGTGTTTGATTTAATCCACTAAAATACTTTTCTGATTGTGTATCTAGATCACTGTCAGCCAGTTGACGATCCCTGGTCTATATAAACAGCTAAATACAGAAATATGTGAAGTTGAGCTGAGTAAAATGAAGCTTATCTTTTAAAGTGATCTTGGTTTTACCCTGAAATCTTTTCCAATATTATATGGAGAGTCTACAGAATGTAATGCCGTCTCTATTGAGACGCTAAATTAAGTGTGATTTCATTGAGCTCAGAACTGCAAGTTTGTCTATTTCTGTCTCAGCGTTAACATAATTTGGCATACAGTAAAATACACACAGCACACTGAGGGAAATATATTCATTATATAGTAAAGAAAATTGAATGTAAAGTCAACAGAAAGATTTTGATTACACAAGAAATTTTATAACTTGCATGTATACAAAATAAATGTCACACTTCCATTGCTTTCTCATTGCTTAATGGTAAATGTGATCTTTTTGCATACATCTTTGACCTACATTGGAAAAAAAAAAAAATCAACTATTTGTGCTAACATCCTGTTTTCAAGGCATGGTTATGGTGGATCAATTTTATAAGTACTAACTGCCTGGCTGGTCACATTCTAATGAAATCCTGACTTTGAGGAAAAGATGAGAAGAAGAATAAGGAAGAAGCAGCCATGTAGAGGAAACATAAGACAAATCGCAATTTAGTTATTGTACATAATATAACACCTGAACACAGATATGGCAGAGAAAAGTAAGTTGAATTATTATTTGTTTTAAATGAAATTTGCAGCTACAATGATGCTTTTTTTCTAATGTGGATTATTTGTGTGATGATACTCTTCGCTATTTCTGCTAATGCAAAGTTGAATATAGAAAACCAGGAGGTGTGAAATATGATGGCTTTTAGGGATACTGCATTGAATAGATAACTGGATATGGACCACACTATGGGAGATGCTATTTATAAAAAAAAAAAAAAAAAGCTTCCATTTTGGCAGCTGAAGGCTACATGAAATTTTAAGAAGAGAAAATAAAAAACTGAGCTCACTTTCAAACTGCTTGGAGGCATTTAGGGTGTGTATAGAGTCATGCTGTTTCTTCACATTTCACAGTAATTGTAACTTTCCTTGACACAAATATGGTTACAAGCAGTGAGACAGTAATACAAGCCACTTCGATGTAGAATACAAAGTAACCACAGACTTAATGAAGCAGAATTTTCTTTTATAATTCACATTCTTCATATGCAGTGTTTCTCGTCTCTCTATTTTCCTCTCTTCAGTTCCACTTTGCTGTGTCTGAAAATTAAGGATGAAATCAGCCAGCTGGTGGTGGCTTCTGTAAGGAGACATTTATTTAACAATTATACAGGGTGTCCCAAAAGTCTCCATTCATAAGGGAAATTAACACTTTTTAGCAAAATGTCTTCCAAAATTTTTCATACTTAGTTTATATTATTATTTTTTTTTTTTTTCAGATAGATTTTAAGAATGCCTTTGACAAAAGAAGAACATATTGAACTCATTCTCATGGTTGGATCAGGAAGCTGTCATAAGGTTGCGATGGACTTTAACAGGAAACATGGCAAGCACGCCACACACGACAGTGTTACCAAAGTTATTAATAAATTCAAAAGACTGGAAGTGTTGTGGACCAACCGAGAAGTGGACGTCCACGAACATCCACTGACGAAGGCACAACCAACGTGGTGCTGGGAAAACATAGTCCCCTGTGTATGGAGACTGTTGGGACACCCTGTAGATGGAAGGAGTCTCTAGTGTCAGCTCTTTGTAACAGTCAGTAGTAAAACTGTAACTTTAAGTTTTCTGTCATTGGAAAATTTTCAAGACAGAGGAGTTTGTGGTTTCAGTATTCTGAGACAGAGTAAATTCAGACTAACTTCAAGAGAGGAAAAAAACGAGAGACTGATCAGGGAACAACTGTTTATTGCTCTTATAATGTAAATTAATGTAATGATCCACAACATTAATCATGACTGTAAATGAATAAAATGTTTGATGTATTGTTATTTAATAAATGAATCAATGTAATAATTGAAAAAAATGATGTGGTATAAGAATAAAACACGTTGGGGCGTGCTGTTATAGGAAAATAATCAACACAATAAGCTTAGCTCGCGCCGGATCACCAGCACCATTTTCCTGTAACAGAATGGCATATTGGGTTTTATTCCTTACTTAAATATTTAATGATTTATTATTTATTTATTTAAGTTGTTTAACAATTTGCTTACTGCACAAATTTTTTTCTATTAAGTGAAGACATTATAACTGTACCTTCCCTGTCTGTTATCATGTGAGTTCATAATATTTTATACTCAGTTCATGCTCAGCACTGATCGTCTGATTATCCTTCATAATAACCTGAAAATGATTAATAACCTGAAAAAGAAAGCTCTCAAAGAACATCTGCTGAATTTGAACATTATTAAGATCCAAAATTCCAATGTGTCTAGTGAATGTGTGTGAAGTGCGTCAGTGATTTACAGCTTTTCCTTGAAAATAAAGTGGGATAAGGCTTAATAATTTACCCGAATAAGAACAGAATAATAGAAAAAAAAAACAGTGTAATATAATAAATGCATATAGATGTAAAATGTTTTTTATGCAGAGGACAATCATGGACAATTGTTCCAATTATGCAATAATCTACAGCTGCTTTAGAACAGCATGTGTAGGGAAGAAAGCACCATTATCGTTAACCTTACAATAACCCAGAGTGTCCCAGTGGAACCCGCACCAGCTGTAATTAGAGGATGCTCTGTTCAGTTCACTTTCAGGTTTAATGAGGGTCACCATTTATTATTAATGTGGCATCCCGCTTGGAGTTTAGATGCTAAAACCATCCATTTAATACAATACAAAGCTGCTGAACATGCAGCACCTGTGTAACATCACTCCTAAGCAATAATATAAGTCCTAATGCCAGAGCTTGCAATAAAATGAGAAAGAGCATGCACCGAAGGTCTCTGTGGAGACCATCAGGTAGTACATTTGTTTTTCAGGGAACGTTAGACTCAGTCCTGCATTCTGAGACACCAATGAATACATGCATGATCCACACTGACTCACTGGATTTAAGTTTATTTTTTGAGTTTGCTGTTTCAGTGTTAATTTAAGTTTTAATGGTTCAGGGTTTAAGAATCAGAAATGCTACATTAAGGCAGTAGAGTTACTATGGGAGCATGTAGAGACTTAATATATGAATGTGGCATATATGAAGGCTCAGACTTTTTTGAATATGGAAAGTGTATTATAGTAGAGCCAGATCAGCTAACTAACTAGCTAGCAGCATAAAGTAATAAAGCTATGGGTGGAGCAAATTGCTATTGAAAGCATACTTCAAATGTAATAAAACATCTAGCTAACATTGGCACAACATGCACAAATTACGCCTTACCAATAAGGAGACAACTATTACACTTAAAATTCCTTTTCATAGCTTTATACAAGGTGGAATATTTACTCAGTTGCTGATTGTAGTCAGTCTTAAAAAGCCTAAAAAAGCAGGCTATGTCGATTAATGATGGGAGGAATGTTACTGGAAGTGAGCTTGAATCTGCTTATCACATAGCAGTAGTGTGGAAATAAAGAATTACCAGGAGCGAGTGCTATATTACAAGACTGACAGGTATAAATCACACCACTAATGTCTCATTTACATATCATATGTAAACAGCATACCCCAGTTTATTGTTATATACATATAATTTACATGAAACACACCCTAATTTATGCAGGTGTTGAGGTAGTGGACCAATAAAAGGAAAGCTTTTAGCAGGTTGTCTAAGAGCCGAGGAAAGAAGTAAACAAAGATGTTTCAGTAAAGCAAAGTATTTATTTATTTATTTATTTATTTATTTATTTATTTATTTATTTAAATCAAAGAGTCATACATACAGAAAGCCATACAGTCATAGAGACAGACATCAAGGCAGACTGCTCTATCTCTATTTCCTGTGTTGTTTTACTGATTTGAGACAGAGAGAGAGAGAGTGTATGTGTGTGCGCATGTGCGTGTGTGTGCAGGTATTACTGCAGGTGTTGCCACTGTCCCATGGGTTTCCATAACTGAGAAAGCTCAGTAGGAGTAAATATTGGAGTGTAATTATGACTGCATTACTCCAGGTCCTCACACCAGGGAAAATATCTCCGGCGATTTGGGAAGCTCCGCAACAGGGAGCTCTGAACTAAAAGGCAAGATTTCACACCTGGATAGATTTCCCCAATTCAGTTCATTTTTATTTTGTGCAGCACTTTTAACAACTGTCATTGTCACAAAGCAGCTTTACAGAAATGTGGATATTGATCTAGATCCCTAAGATCAACTTTTCTTAGGAGATCACTGCACGATTATTGAAAGACTTTCACGGTTTTTAACAGCTCTAGTGGTTTGTGTATAGTTGTGTATTATTGCAGGTTGTGTTAGATGTCTTCTGTTTTCTTCATGGCCTTCTACTTGCTACTTTGCTTCTCAGTCCCTTGATCATTCTTTGTACATGATTCTTGTTATTACTCTTGCTGTTCTCATTAGTACCCTTTACTCAGTGTACACAAACCTCTCAGATTATATGTTGTTGAATTCCTTTGCTTTGTTTATTCAGAATTTTCAAGCCATTTTTCAATTCCATCCACAATTTTATGTTAACAGTAGACATAGTCACAAAGCAGTTTTACAGAAATTTGGATATAGATTTAGATCCTTAATGAACAAGCCAGAGGTGACTGGTGAGGAATGACTTACTGAGACGACATGAGCCAGAAAGCTTGACTCAGAAGAGAACCCATCCTCTTCTGGATGATGTTGGATAGGTCATAAATCATATAAATCAATATACAAGTATTAAAGAGTAAAGACAAACAGTACAAAGCGTGTTGAAAAGATGCCTCAACCCCCATATTTTACATGGATATTGATTTTTTCTTCTACAGACCTAGAACATTCAATGCATCCTACGCATTTTAAGTTAGGAGGCGAAAATATCTGTAAAGTGTATGTAAAATGCTAGTAATACACCTGATACCTGATATACTGCACCTCCTACTTTCTATCTCTCACTGTCTGTATAAAATCATATCAACACTAAGGCAGGTTTGGAAACTGGCAGTGTTTTTATTATAGTCTGTTTGATGGACAATTTTTTCCCCATTCATACATTAACATCATACACATCAAGAGCTTTAGACTGTGAATGTGGGTCTATCACGAAGAGTTTTAAAGCCACTCCCAGCTGATGAATATTAATGTATATCTTTAATGTGTTGATGAGCTTGTGGTGAACAGTTCCTATAAGGGTTCAGCTATCTCAGAGTAAAATTGACAGTTCTTTCTTTGATATGACAATTTTGGGCATGTGGCACTGATTAGTTTCCATTTCTGACACAAGTAACACTTTGCACTACTGTTACATAGTTAATAAGCATGATGATGAATAAATAATGCTACATTAGTCATTAAATAATGACTATTAGCTACCAATGTAAGCTGGTTACTAATTAAAAGTAATGTTTGGAGTAGTTCACTATTGACTAAGCCAGAGGTATTCAAACTGTGGGGTACGTACCCCTAGTGGGGAGTGAAGGAAATGTTTGGTGTTGCAGATGAGATGGGAAATATGAAAAAAAATTTAAAAGACTGAATCAGACCTGCCAACCTGTTAGGATCTTTTTTGCAGGAGCTCGAATGTATTCCAAAATACATGAAAAGACTGACTTTATTCACAATTTAAATGGCAGATGAGCCAATTCACATTTGTGCAGGTGTTTTGAACCCACTGATATTAACTAACTGGAAGCCCACCCCTTCCCTTTTCCACACTAGTAATGTTTTGCCCGTGCTCATGGTACTTGAAAGACACGATGGTAAATGTAAGATAAATCTTACCTTATCTTGGAGAATCTTTTTGAGTTTATCGAAAATGGTCAAGTTCTCAAAAAACTGGGAAGTGGGCCACATGGGGAAGAAAGTTTGAATACTTCTGGACTAAGCAATAATTACTGAGGCTTACATTTCCCCTGTAGAACTACTTGCTAATTATGATTCGTTTATAATAAAAACTAATTACTCAACATTAACTCCTTAACTGCTGAGTCTTTTATTCTTAGACTGTAAGCATTTTCAAATTCCACAATTTTTTATGACATCCTTGTACCAAAAACAATAAAATCCAGGACAGAAGATTAAGTACTTCAGTACTAAATACCCACAGCAAAATGATATGAACCTAATATGACCCACTTTAAATTCTTTAAACCCAATTTAAATATTATTTATTATATAATATCTTATGTTGGCCTCAATATATTAATTGGTGGCAGTGCCTTATTAAAAATAACCACCATGTCACCTCAGAGGCTCCCTAGTTTCCAGCTCGGAAAAAAAAAAAAAAAACTAGTGTAGATTTAGGTGTAGCTGTGTGTAGGCATTAATTAGCTGAATGAATATTTATATCAATATTTATGTCAGTGGAAGGTCCTTACAAGTATAGTAAGACAAATGTGTGTGTGTGTGTGTGTTTGAATGAGTCAAGTGCTTCATCTGCAGACAGAATAACCTGAAACAGTATTTTTAATTGTTGTTGCTATCATAATGCCAAATTCTGTTAAGCAGAGAAGTTGAACAAATAATTATGATCTTGAGAGTCAGGGATTTTTGTCTGAAAAGAATGATAATAGAATTCCACTAGTCATATTACTGTTTCAAGCTACAAGCCAGTTGACCTCATTCTCACAAAGAGAGCTTCTGTTGAAGGTCTTTACGCAAGGACATTTACACAATAATCAGCACGGTGGGGAAATCTCACAATTTAACACTGATATTGAACTTATTGTCATAAATAGAATGATTTGCGATGATGTTTTAAGTAGATTGATTTATTCTCATATGTTATTCAGAGTTCAGATAGAGATAGGTATACGTAATAGAGATGATACAGTTGGGTAATTACAGGACTGGGGTGCCATTTAGCCCCTGTAACTCTTAAAATGATAAATTTCATTTTAAAAATAATTTTCCCCAATATTAAATCTAAGACAATATTCACTAAATCTTTAAAAATGTGTTAATCTATCTTAGGCGGAAAAAAAAGGCAATTTTACAATTTTAGAATTTTTTTCTTTGCTGACAGGATGGATTTTGCTTTAAATGTGTACCAGGGTTGAAAGTAACAAAATGTGATTAAATAGCACCCATTCTAATGGCATGAATACTTACAATGTGTTATTTTAAATTACTAATTTACTTTCAGACTATAATTTGTACATTCTAAATAACCTTGTTTGGCAATATCACAATATCAAAAAAAAATGGAAAAAGTCAGATAATATACTGTTATTCTTCCCATGATATTCAGGAAATTTGGATGATTCAGCTAGATCATGGCCTGTGTGCAATAATTTCATGGGGTGAATGTTTTCAAGTTCTGTAACATGGTTGAGTGAAAGCTGTGGAATATTAGTTAGGTAAAAAGGGGGGGACTTTTTAGCACTGAAAGGAAATAACATTTTGAAAAGGGTCATTAGCCAGCAAGCCAAGCAAATTGAAAGCTGAAGTATTACAGTGTCATAAATAAATGCTTTTATTTTTTACATGCATTAGAAAAGCAGTGTGCTGGCATTATCGATGTCACCTGGTCATTACTCTTAATCCTACCATCTGCTCAGCAATGCAAACACAATCTCAAGATACCAGAAATCCAATACCCGCCATCGCCAACATGCCTCACCACCGCTGTCGAAACGTAATTTGATTTATTAAGATTATTCTGCTAGGTTGGAAAATTGCACAAAAAAAAACCCATGTAACCTTTTCAATCTTGGATAATGAAGGTAAAGAAAAGAGAGCAGCTGAAAAAGCTACCACATATCACATGCACGGTAATGAAATGATTAATACCGCAGAGAGAATAATGACATAGAGATGGCCAGCTAAAATGTTATGTGACTCAAATCAAAGCATTAATGATAATATGTGACTTTTATCACTGTCTTGGGCTTTACTAAGGGCATAACTACAGATTAGCTAAAGGAATAGCAGGTGCATATTACTAAAAATCTAAAGTTAGATAGATAGTTACTGATCATTTACCATATTGTCATAATGTCTTGTTTTGTTACTATAAACAAAATACAGTTAATTTTACAATCCTGTTTTCAGGATATTACAAAGGATGTACCAGCATACGTACTTGGTAGCATTGTTTGGTTATGTTATGAATATGACAAAGACAACAGAATGGCTACTAATTAATTAACATGTACATTTTTCATGGTATTACAAAGGGTGTACTTGTATGTATATGTAATAATATTGCTTGTGTCTGATTATGGTATGAATACCACATAGAGGAGAGAATAGTTACTGGCTAATTACCATGCAAAAAAGTACACTTTATTTTACAGTCCTATGAGTATGCTATTGCAGAGTACTTGTAAACATCCCAATAATGTGAAATAAATTACCGGAAAGTTCTGAAACATAAGAAGTCTAAAATTTGGTAAAGAAAGATACCTGTACTTACTTACTTACTTACTTTCCTTTATTGTCCACAAATGGAAATTTGTCTTTGGCTTCACAACACATTATAACAAGACCAATACAATAAAAGACACTTACATAACAACTCTAAAAGGTAAGATAGAATAAAATACCATACAATACAACTGACTCAACATTTCACTTTAACATACACATATATACATTCCCACATGTACATATATCTGCATACATATTAATATTCATGTCTCAGCATTTAAAATTCTAACTGCAGTTGGCATAAATGACACTGTACTTACCTATGCTTACCTAGTTTTGTCATGCTTATTACTATGAGATTAATTCTTAGCACCTAGTACTGCCATATACCTGTTTTTTTTTCACATTAGTTACTATGTGCTCACATTTCAACTAGCAAAGTATGCATCAACTATTATTGGTAAGTACTACATTGTCACCTATTAATTTCTAGGTAATTAATGCCTCATGGCACCAAATACTTCTATAGAAACCTATAGTTTTCACATAAGGTACTATTGATTAGTACTTACTTCTTACATACTCATAACTTATCACAAATGTCTCTATTTAATACCAACTACTTACCACGTTCTTACTTATTTCATACTAGCAATGACAAAAAAGTGCTACCAAAGTAAGCCTTTATTTGGAGCTGTTTAAGAACTTCAGCAGTGCAGGACTCAGTTTCCAGCAAAGGGCTAATGGTAGACGTTGCATTGTGAGCAGAAGGTCAAGAATCCAATTTGTTGTTTAATAATAAAAATGTGGCTGCTGAAATCACCAGCTTTTCTACATGTCCATCTTCCCCCCTGAGCCTGTATTGATTTCTCCACTGTGATTTTGCTGAAATGTAAGCATATGTAGTAATACTGCGGCAAAAAAGTTGGACTCGCACAGCAGTCTGAGAGGCTTAGTGTAAAAATAAGGATCCTGTAGGGAGTAATTGGCTGCTTGATGAATTGTATTGTATTGGCAAAGCTTGTGCTTAGGAAGGCTTTGTGCCATAATGTGCACAGCTCAAGGGCAGGGCTTTATTGGTTTTGTGTTTGCCTCAGCACTCGCTCATTTCCTCTCATTTCACCGGAACACTACCAGCTGCTACTAATTAATGCACCACAAGAAGTTATTAATCATCTAGTCAATAGTACAGAAATTGGTCTAATCAAAACACCTTGCCAGTGAAAACAAATCAAAGAGCTGTAAGTTTTCATTTTGCCAGTTTTATCCAAATATAAAACTATATAAAGCGCACAAATGATTTTTTAAAAATTGTTAATTAGACTAATTATAACCCTATTTTGTCTGGATTGTTTGGTTCACAGTCACAATTCCATTAGTGA
Source organism: Pangasianodon gigas (assembly GCA_022758105.1). Classification (NCBI taxonomy): domain Eukaryota; kingdom Metazoa; phylum Chordata; class Actinopteri; order Siluriformes; family Pangasiidae; genus Pangasianodon; species Pangasianodon gigas. The sequence continues at coordinate 3,965,968 of CM040456.1, read as the reverse complement.
GGAGTTTGAATATGCTGTTTATAAGGAGTTTGTGTTGTAAAGACTTTTGTGAGTGTGATCTCTTTTCCACTCCTGGAGTTCCCACAGAAGGTAGGCCTGGGGCAGATGTTGGGGATACTTACCAGTCCAAGGGCCTCAAAGTTGAATTTTTTTTCCAGTGGAAAAGAGGGTTGTCTCTATGAGGTTTTGATTCTCAGGGAGGAAAGCACCAGGGACGGCACAAGAGAGCCAGAAGGGCTGAAGAAAAAAAAAAAGCAGTTTTCAGATGGCTTCAGAGATGTTCTAACAACAAGAAACAACAAACATTAGTTACATCCTCAGTGTTTAGCTGTATGGTTTTGGTAATTGGTGCTAATTGTTTATGGACAGTAACTGCTAACTGAATTTATTGCTTTGAATCAGTCTGCTGAGCAAAAGTCTTGCCAAACATACAGGAAACTAGTCATGCCATTCTGCATTTCATTAGCAGTCAGTTATGGCTGCTGTCATGGTGGAACAGATAGGAGGAAATACAAAATGGCAGCTCAATCCGGACACAGCAGATCAAAGCAGAATGTAAACACAGACATTAGAGCCTGGAAATGGCTGAAAATGACTGCAATTCAAGCCAGAAAAGTAAGCATGTGAGCATAGTAATTATGAATATGACAACTTTGAAATTATGGGTAATCATATGAATGCAGATAGTATTTAGAAAGTACAGCGAGAAATGAGTGCAGAAGAGGAGACATGGCCAGAATAAATACCAGTAAATATAAAAGAGAGCCCATAATTTTCAGGCATCAGATGTGCAGGAACATAAACTAAACTAAGATAAGATAAACTAAGATAAGATAAGATAAGATGAAAGGGGCCCTGATCCCATAGTTAAAATTTAGATGGTTATAAATCTAGAATTTTTCAAGCAAATGCAGGTAATTTTTCATTTTGAGTGTGTATGATTTTTTTTTTTTAAATATATTGTAAATACTGTATACTGTATATTTATATGCAGACAGAATAATGATGAGATGAATTTGAGTGTGTGAGAAATAATTAGCATTACAGTATGGGACTTTAATGAACTTTGTTCAAGCCTATGTTGTGCTGGTATTGTGATTTTGCAGGCTTTCTTTTTTTTTCTTTTTTTTTTTTTTTTTTACAAATAGCATGTGACAAATTAGTCACAATAAAATAATTTTGCAGCACTAGAGTAGAGAGTAACACTGATGCTTAGTGCAGTGCTTCTCTTAGTGGCATTCTTCTTGCCCAGAATAAAAAGGATTTACAGATTTGTTCCTGCTTTTAATAATAAATGTAAAAGTTACAGAGAAAGAGTAGTGTCTGTGTGAAGAGCATTAGCTTCATTTTGAATTCCGACCCATTAGCTAAATGCACTAAATATTTAGGGCTGTAGGACTTGTATCCATTTTTGGACTCGAGTCCAGTCTGGAGCCGTTTTTCTGTATTGATTTGGACTTGTCTCAGAATATTGGCATTTGTACTTGGACTTACCTCTGTCTTGGCCATTGATCATGCTAATTATGGACTTGATCTAGACTTTGTAAAAATAATGTTCATGTTGTCTTTTCTTTTCACATGCACAAAGTTTGACAAGAAGTATTTTCTTATAGAAAACATTACCCAATCATCGGTGCAATGCACAAATGAAGCCAACTAGTTGAAGTAAAATTATTTTTCGGTCTCAAATTTGACTCGGCCTGAATCCTGTTAGAACTCGGTCTTGACTCTAACTTGACTAGTCCTGGTCTTGGACTTAACTTAGACTTGACAATGTCAGTCCTGACTACAGCATTACTAAGTTTATTACACATTAGTGAGTTAGTAACAGAATAGTATAGACAGTGTTTTCTAACTAGCAAAATGCCTGCTTTGTGATCCATTGACATGTTCTTTTGTGTTATTCTTTTGTTATTCTGTGTTCAGTATTTTTAGTTGTCACCCTTGCTGGTTTTCCCTCTATTTGCCAGTGCTGTGCCTAGCCACCAGGCATATTGCTGTGCTATCAGACTTCACATAACACAGAATTTCTGGTGTTATTTTGTACACTGTGGTGTAAGAATGTGAGAAATGTTAACATTTCTTTTATTAATGGAAGGAAAGACAGTACCACTGGAGCAACAGATTCATCATGTTTACTGGACCGAGATAAATTGTTTCAGGTTCTCAGGGCCGCTTTCCCCCCAGGGATGAGTTGGGCCTGCAGGTAAAAACAAAGAGATTGAAATGAATGTCAGGAGTGTGTAAAGAAAGCTCCTGGTTCATGTTACACTGTTACTGAAGCTGCTGCTCCTACACATATTTTTTTAATGTTGTGTCTCTTGCTTAAGTACCACTTTACCTAGAGCACCATTGTGACAGGAGCACACACCACAGCCAGCAAGTGCATTAGCACCTCATACAGTACCTACATTAACAAGTGCAAATGTTCCCGAGGTGGGTTCAGACCCAATTGCCTGCGGCTGGTTGGTAATAATTGCATTCAATCTCCCCAGCTGGCATTTCACATAAGTAAATGTAAAAGATCTACATGCAAATGAGAGAAGATATGCTGAGTGAATCATTGTGCATTTGTACCACACATTATCACAGCCCTCGCAGTTTCTCTGATCACACACAAGCACTCAGCAACTTCACTTAAAACTCTCACTCTCATTTCAACATAGACAGGCAAAACATTTGATGGCTGTGTTTAGGTTCCACAAGACAACAATGGAATCTCTCAGATCATCAGGATCAGAGTGACCTGCTCTGATAACTCAAACACAACTCAGAAAGAGATCAGAATTTGTAACAATACAAACATGGATACAGAGAAAGACTGTCACATTAGGCAGCAAAGTTTTAGTTACACTTTCCCAGTATAGATTTGGGCTCCAGCTTCATGTTTCAGATGCATATTACAGAGTTTGATAAATTGTATTGAAATTAAATTCAAAAGTTATGGCAACATTTAGGCAGGGAAAGTTTCTCATATTCTGAGTTGGGATATGCAGGTGCTTAAGTCAATTTTCTCCCCATTCAGATTATTAAAATTACCTGTGTGTGGTCCATGCCTCTGATGTGAGGGTTTTTCAGTAGTGTCTAGACCATCGACTTTAAGCACAAGCACTTGGCTTGTCATTGTTGTAGATCCCAATGTGTGTGGGTGTAAGAAGACTAGGAAGACAGGCGGATTTTTGATGGAGCTTCGGGGCTACCTTTATTCTTCCCCAGTGCTTTTCAGTGCCCTTTTTATAACTCAACAGAAAACAAAATGCTGTCTCAATATCTCACAGCTTACGTCTTGTTCAAGTTTAAATTCAAGTTCAAACACACACTCTGTGGGCGTTTGTGTGTGTGTGTTGTGTGTAAACTCTGCCAGCTCTGTTGCTGTCTCTCTCTCTCTCTCTCTCTCTGGCTCAGGGCATCTACTGAAAGGAAAAACAACACACATAAGTAGACTGCTGGTAATTAGACACAGGTGCGAACCATCACACGTTACCTGCTGGTTCAACCCTCCTCCTCATGGCCGATGCTCAACCACGCCCACTCTGCCATGATTGTTACTGTCTCTGCTGTTCACTTAAAACTGGAGTGTGTCTATGTATTGAAGCACTGATGATTGGACTAATGAATTTTATTATTATTATTATTATTATTATTATTATTATTATTATTATTATTATTAGACTCCTGACCCCCCTCCAACACACACAATGGAAGTGAGCACATCCTGCTTCTTTTAGTAGCTCATAAACAAGACGTCATTTTGTGATGTAAGTCATTTTAATGTATCTGTCCTGAAAGTGTGTCTTTCTGAGTGTTAAACAGTGTGAATCTCAGCTCTCATCATAACACACAGTGGACATTAAATCAGAGCTGTTTCAACACTCTGATTCCAAGCTAATATTAAACCACACTATAGGGGGGCTTTACAATATTTTACACGCAGGTTATTGAGAGGACGATTACATGCACTTTGGGTATGTTGAAGTTTGCAATTTATTGATGCTCTTAAACTAAATTTGCTCTAGCTAATGAGTCTGTATATCAGAGCTTAAAAAGTGAAGCTTATGTGAACCTTTCTTTGGTTGAGGTGAGTAGGAGGTCTAGGACATGGAAAAAATGAAAGGGCAACAAGGAAAGCTGCTGCATCTTTATGAAGTAAATTATTCTGTCAAGACTATCCTTGAAATCATTTCATAAGAACAGGTATAAATATGCAAAACACTGCAGCAAAGCTGACTATGAATATGTATTGACATATTTCTCAGCAGTAGGATCTCTCTGTATTATGACTCTTGCTTTTGGTGTTTCACTTTCAGACATCTGAATATTTCTACTGTTTCATTACCATTTAATCAAATGTCAGCTATCAGTGAAGCAGGATAAATTAGCTGCAGTGTCTTTAACCTTGTCCTTTTTTCTCAACAGCAGTAAAAGCAAAACGAATTGACTTTCGAAACAGTGTCTTTGATTTCACATTGAAGTAACTGTGTCATATGAGAGTTTGGTATCTCCCTGACCTTCAAAAACTCTCCTGTCAATATTTGATTACACGCCACAGGCTGATGTCATGCTGCCTCAGAAGTTTAACAGTATTGAATGGCAGTCAGGAGATATGTTTTTAATCAGCAACTAACCTGTATGTTTTTCTCCAGCAGCTCTGCAGGACCCCAAACAGTCCTTTCATTTATCACAGCACATGCAGGAGGCTGCAGCATCAATGCAAACAGCAGCTGGAAGGTTTTTCCTTTGATTTCATCTCAAATTTTATACAATGCAGAAATTTTGGTATAAAGGGCATAGATAAAACATTGAATACAAGCTTGTGGCATGGTGGCCCTGCAGGTAGCACTGCCACCTCACAGTTCCATGGTCCTGAGATCAGGATGGAGTTTTGCGTGTTGTCTCCATATCAGTATGGGTTTCTGGTGAATTCTCTGGTTTTCCAAAAACATATAAGTAGGAGTATTGGCTACTCTAAATTGCCCTTAGGTATGAATAAGTTTTTGAATGCATGTGAATGGTGTCCTACAATGGACTAGTGTCCAGCATGCATGCCCAGTATTCCCGGGATAGGCTCTGGATCCACTGCAATCCTCACCAGGATAAAGTGCACTCTGAATATGAATGAAAAAAATAAGATAAGCTCTAAACAAGACTAAAAGAAAAAATATTTATACACATTTACATCGATTATGAAGTATTTTAGATGGTCAAGTACAATAAGAGAAACTAATTCTAAGCCCCTCTTCTTTGATTTTATTACAGATGTGTGTACTGCTGTTTTTGATAAGATCTACTGGTCGTAATTTTTTTTAACATAATGCAGTTTGTCTTGATAGTGTTCAACCAGCAAGTTTTTGATCCTAATTCAACATAAAAATCCAATGATGACTTCTATTCAGCTGGTAATTTGCTATTCCAATTAGTTGCTGCTAAATTATCCAGCCATCAGTCAGTAAATAACATACAAATCAATGCATGAGTGTGTATCCATTTTGTCTTTGTACTCAAGTGGAAAGTACAACTGTGTTCTTGACATGTTTATTGCATAATCAGAGACAGACCTTGATTATAATATACACAGTAAATAATTGTGCTTGTCTGGCATGACCACTGCAACATGGCTCATAAAACACTTCACTTAAAAGCACTGTTCATGTTTAGGGACCATAAACCAGACAGGAACATGCATTCTGGTATATCAGTTATGACATTTTAATGACTTCCTCTGTGCTGATGACTGACATTTTAATATTATAATATTAAGCTGTCACTGAGTCATCATGAATTCAAATGAAAACAGTTTTATTCATTCATCATATGACTGAATTAGACGTCATCATCGAGGAAGTTGCAGGCTGAGCAGCTCCTCTGATCTGCTGAGAAATTATATAACTCAGCCAATCACAACAGCTAATGATCAGTAAGGGGGGAAAAAAAGATGACCTTTTCTCCAGCCGATCCCAAGCTTAATTATGCTCAATAACCAGTCCACACCTGCATGTGAAACACAAGGGTCACTATGGAAACTGAAAGGACACCATATATTACATCTAGACAGAAGTAAGCATACTAAAGGTAATGCATAAAATCAGTATAGTGGAATTTTGGAGCCACTTTGATGAACATGATCTAATATTACTATTTATACAACAGTGCTGTTGAATTCTTGATTCTAGTTGGTCAGAAGGTATTGATTAATTTTCTATAATAGCAGGTCTGACAGTAGTGCAGCTGCAAATCACAGGATTATATTAATGCACTCGTTCTAACACTTTGGAAGGAGTCTCCAGTGCCAGCACTTGGTAACAGTTAGAGGTAAAGCTCTAACTTTAACCTTCCTCACATTGGAAATTCTTCAGGACAGAGAATTTTTCAGTTTCTCAGTAACATGACTAGCTGCATTTTTTTTGTCTCATGAACTCCGTGAGAGAAAAAAGAGAAGTTACTGAGGGAACAGTTGTTATAACCAAATTATTTTGTGGACATTCTACAACATTACATGAAATTATAAACAATGTATAAAATGTAAGAAGTGGTGTGCTTTGATAAATAAATAATTATTAGCATTGGCAAACTGATTTTGTAAAAAACCCTTTGGGAAAAAATCAACAGCTGATAGTGTTTTCCACTGTTAATGATTAATGCACAGTGAACACGTAAACCTCCAGCTTTGAACAGTTATATCACATGGCCTTCTGAGGAGACGAGACCACAGAGGAAGGTGGGTTGATTTCTATAGTGAGACGTTTAGATTTTAATATTCCATTTGCATGTGTGCTGTGGGACATAATTAAAGCAATTTTCTGACTTCAGAGAGTCTATTACTTTGACTATATACAGAGTAAATAACACCTATGATGAGAGAGCTCCTCTGTGGAATACTGGATGAAGAGCTCACGATAAAGTGAATGAAGGAAAAAAGAGTTGTGAGAAACATCATAAACAAAATATAAAAGATTTATGAACCTATCTAATAGTTTGGGATTATGTGAGTCTGGTGTGAACTCAGATGTTCTTCAGATAGGCTTGATGTGCAAACTGAATCAGTGAATCTCTGTGTTAATTACAGAAGCTCTTCCACGCATGCTCTTCTAACTCTTCTCACTTCATTTATCATCAGATCTTTGTTCTGCAATCAGTCTCCATAGTACCACCAAGCAAATATAATCAGGTCACCTTGGGAGGATAATAAATCATCTGCACCCACAACACATGCACACACACAAACACACACACACACAAACCTCCCAAGATATTTCCAACACATGTTTTTCAGCTAAATTAAATTGCCTTTATATGGACGTACTTTGATAAGATGTGTGGATTTTAATTCGAAGAGCTAAATCATTTAGCCAGGTATTTCTAGAAACACAGGGGATATCTTACAATATAAATATATAATATGATAACATAAAGCATTAAGGCATTAACCCAAAGACAGATGAGAACTGTTTGAACAGATGGTGCTCATATGACTAAAACACACGATCAGACAGTTTCGGGCACTTCTGAAGAAGAAAATCAGTGCTGCATTGATGAAAATATCTAACCATTCTACTCACCTGTTTTCGAAGATATAGTGCAGCTAAACGTTTGAAAGAATGTTAATTTACAATCGCACTATCCATTTTCACCCAGATGACAATGGATTCCCTTTTGAGTCTGGTTCCTCTCAAGGTTTCTTCCTCATATCATCTCAGGGAGTTTTTCCTTGCCACCGTTGCCTCTGGCTTACTCATTAGGGATAAATTCATACATTTCCAATTTATATCCTCAATGTATTTATTTCTGTAAAGCTGCTTTATGACATCATTAGCAGGTTATATGCTCACTTAATAGCTTAATCAGTAACGCACCAAAAACCTATTGAAAATCAGCCAATAACTGCTGGTTTCATAGCCCATAGAAAAAAGTGCTTCCTGGTGTGTCTTCATATTGAAGAAAAAGCAAAAAAGCTCTTTTCCCAGAGGATATAAGATAACGCTTTATTAATCCCAGCTGGGAAATTCCAGTGTTACAGCAGCAGAAAATATAAGACAAAAGACAGTAATATAGCGTCAGAAGGATATTAAAATATAAATTAAGAATAAGCAGCTACATATATCTTTACCATCATGACACTTCAGATGGGATTTCAGATGGGATTTATCTTACCTGGTATTATTTCTACATTTCCTACATTCTACATTTCTTTTACTAAATGACTAGGTAAATGACTAGGTAAAAATATCTTTCCTGATGTGGGAACATGCAGTCTGTAAAAACTATTGATATGACTGATATGGATGGCACTAAAATGCTAGAAATAAACCAGTACTAATTATATTACCCCACCTCCCCATGTAAAATGAATCCAGTCCAAATAGGGCTTATGTTAAAGTGTGGTGACATAAATTGTGAATATTCACCAAACTGGGTTGTAAAAAATGGGACAAGATTTATAATCTTGTACCTGAAGTCAAGAAAATATAGTCTCATGCTTGCTTCTGTACTAAGATGGGGTCTCAGGAGGTGGTAACACACGTGCATTTTTGGACTCAGCATATTTATTTATGACTATAAAATATCCACAGAACACAAATGCAATTCATTTTTTTTACAATGTTATGTACTTTTTTAATATAAAGTAGCTGATGTTTTTTTACTTTGTCTCAGTGTTTGAGCAGATTATCCGCTCATGAACATCTGCTAATGAGTCAGATCAGGTGTGTTGGTAGTAGGAACACGTGCAGTGGAGTGGGATTCTCCAGAACTGGAGTTTAGGAATGCTGCTGTAGTAGATTTAATTTAATAAAGTGATTATTTTAAGAGAATTTAAAGAGAGTATTTAATGCTTTACAGCTCTTATCCTCACAATGTGTTTAGATTTATGCTGTTAAAATCCATTGCATAAGGTGACATTTGTCAGAAGTGAAACATTATCACAGTAAGTTTAACAAAGCCAGCTGTGTGAGGGTCAGGGTGGAGGACTATGAGCTCTAGAGACACTAACTCTCATGTGTATAATGTTACCAAACATATGCACATGGATGACTTTGATTTAAATCTCTAAATATAAATGGTGTTGAATCAGACTGTGTTATGTAGTTTTAAAAATATACAGGGAACGCAACTAATTTATCATTTCATGTCTAAATAAAAATATAGGACTATAGTCCTGTCCTGGATTTCAGTGGGAACATCAGCCTGGAATGAACTGAAATCCCCTGTGTGGAACATTTCTGTCTCTGGAGAACTGAGAGAACTTATCTTGGTGCTAAACTGCCTCACAGCTCAGAAGAGGGCAATGGAGTTATAATGGAGTTATTATGATTAATCTGTCGAATAGCTGTCCAACACTGACCATGTGGAAAAGTGATATAAAATATGGAAAGGTTCACTAGAGACAGATATCCAGTTCAACCAGGACCATGTTTCTCCCATGTTCACAGCATCTCAGACATCATCATAGTAGGGAGAGTGATGATGTTATATCCACATACTCCAGTGGGTCAAATAAAGCATAAGTGAAGATTACAGTTATATGACAGTAAATGAGAGGCCAAATTTAGCATGAAGCTGGAGGTTTAGACATTGATTAGGAAATACCTTTAATTTTTAATTTTGTCTGTCAGTTCAAATCACGTTATGACAAACAAATATTCATTTTTATGCATAAATATCAGACTTTCAGAATCTGTTAATTTAACATTCATTTAACATTATTTACTGACCTTCTAAAACAGAGCACATGTATCACAGAAAAAAAATAGTTTGTAATAATTGTCCAAAAATTAATAATGGTTCTAACAAACACCATAAAGAAGTTCATCAAGTTTTTGTGTTCCAAGTTAAGTTCATACAGTTGAAGAACTGTAAGGCACAAAGCTACTCTAATGTTTTTCTGAAAAGTAAAAAATTATCTGTCCTTACTGGTTTGAAGCCATCAAATAAGGATATTAAAAAACTCAATAATGAACAGAAAGTGAATGAGTTTGCTGCTAAAAAGCCTCTTCAAACAAGATAGCTAACTATCTCAGAAAGCACTCGACTTTGTTATTGGGCTTGAGTGTTGCATCCAGCAGTTGTGTGTGTGCTGAGTGCTTTCAGCAGTGCAGGCTGCAGAGCAGAAAGCAATAAAGTGTATCATAATTATTAGAAAGCTTCCAACTAGGCATCCAGATCCTAGATGTTGTTCATGTGGAAGCCAAGTGAGTTGGAGCAGAGAGTCTCTCTAACAGAGGACTGATGAGTTGAATTTTACACACCAGTGCTTCCATGTGCTGGAAAAGAAGCGTTTTTGTCTAACATCCACATTTGCTATTTAACATTTTCTGGGAGCATACTGATACATTATATACATGATATAATGAGAGGCCAGGAAATGTTTATAAACAATAAACCAAGAATATTGAATAAAATCTGAAAATATAAAATGAAAAACTGAGAATATTGAATGAGGCACATATTGCATTTCTGTAGTGTATTTATATGGTATAACCTTACTTAATGTGCATTACTATAGAATCTTTAGCAAATCTGTTGGAAACATTTTAAACAATAGTGTATTCATTAATATTTTGGCCAATGCTTGTATAAAAAAGTTTCTTTTCTCTGTTTCTGTTTGTTTTTTCTTCTATGTTTCATCATGGTCTCAGCGTACAGCCCTGCAATTATCCTTGGGATCAATAATCTATCTATCTATCTATCTATCTATCTATCTATCTATCTATCTATCTATCTATCTATCTATCTACATGAACCTATGGCTTTTTTCACCCTTAGAGTATCAAGTAAGATAAGAATGTCTTTGTCCCCTGAGGGTGAACTGACAAAGATCGTAAACAGCAGCCTTAGGTCAAGCTTGATAAAGCACCAAAGCACATTGTACAAAACCAAAGGAATATCATAAAACACAGTCTGATACCCTGTGACTTCTTTAACTCTTCCCTTCTGCTCTTCTCTGATCTCTGTTTATTGTGTAAAACACTGAGCACATACTGTATATATTATACTGTATTAGGAAAGTCTCAGTGGTGTAAAGAGTCAAGGGAAAGTTGGTGGAGAGCAATTAGCACATTCTTATCATGCCCCTGTATACAGCCTATAGATTGTTCTTTAGCTCACCAGTTAGTTAACCAGGGTATACTAACTAAGCAAGACTAAGCGTGATGAATAGACCAATCAAGTTAGGCTAAAAAGCATGTGAAGATGAGGAAATTTCAACTGAAAACTTTGCAGTGAAATGATCCACCCTGCAGCAGCAAGTCTTGGCTGTTCTATATAAGAGCCTGTTGGCTCTCACAGGTCTTTGATTTCTTTCTTTAAATGTGAAGTGATAGTGAGCTGTAATCATGGATTTAAAAGTCCAGTGTAGTGTTATAACTTGAAGAAAAGCTCAATAAGTGAAGAAGCCTTTATCTGTCACATAGACATTATAGTACAGTGAAATTTTTTAATTTGCATATCACAGGAAATTGGGGTCAGAGCACAGGGTCAGCCATGTTAACAACGCCGCTGGAGCAGATAGGTTTAAGTGCCTTGCTCAAAGGTCCAAAGGTGGTCCTGGGGCTTATCACCCAGACCCTTAACCACTGAGCCACCACTCTTGAGTGACTCATGTTGCAGTGTTAACTAAATAAATGAATCTTGGGCAATAGGAACTAAAAACCTTGATATGCACAATAAAGATTGCAACTCCGTTTCTTTATTTTTGTTGATTTGCTAAGCTTCAGTTGATGTTAAGTGTGTTTCAATGCCATTAGAGTATCAGTGCCATTCGAATTTTAATGTCTACAGACACTGTGGAAAAGCAAGGTGGCACCAGCGAAGCCCTCTAGTGTCAGTTGATATTTCCTCAGGCTATTTAATCATGCAATTTACCACTAACTTTTTAATCTACAGTGTAAATATATATATATATATATATATATATATATATATATATATATATATATATATATATATCTTTATCCATCGCTTAAGTTTGTATATGAAACTTCAGTGCAAGTAAAAATCAGATGTGCCATTTTAATATCCAGTTTATTGCAGTGAATTTGTTAGATTATGGGTTTTCGTGGCTAATTAGAAAAAAATGTGTCTGATGAGATTACATGAGATGAGGAGTGGATAAATCTCTAATGATAATCGCTCCACATGATTAGAGATGCAGATTGCTGGAAAAATATTCACAACAGTGGTCTAAGGGACTGAATATCTGACATACAGTAATCTGGGGAGAAGTGTGTTTCTTTCCTGCCCTTGGAAAAAGGTCAGTTTTAAAAAGGGCACAGATACTGGTTGACATGAAGAGATAAACTGGAACAACTGTTGCTTTAAAAACCTCTGATATTAATTGTGACATTGTGAGTTGAGTAGAAAATCTGGACACAGAAAAGGAGTGATACTGAGTTTTTCTCATTGAGGTTTTCTGCTTTTGTCTTCCTAGCCCCAAAAAAGAAAGAGAGTGCAGGGAAAAAAAGATAAGCAGTGATATATAATCCAAATTAAATCCAAATTAAGTGTGAATGCTCATAAGAGTGCAGTGAAAAAAAAGGTAAGTAGTGATATAATAATCCAAATTAAATCCAAATTAAGTGTGAATGCTGACATGAGAAACATTAACATAATATATATATATTTTTTAAAAAATGATCATGACAAGTTTGACATAGTTATAAATAAAGATCTGATTCTTGACCTGTTGCAGCAGCTCAGTGCAAATTAGTATAATTACTGGCACACAGAAAGAAATCATAAAGAAATATATTGACCACATTTTATAGTCAATTAGATGGATTAGCAGCAGCCCTTATACTAGAGCTACCTGCTCTTCTTTCTGTCCTCATTGCCAGGAAGCTAAATTACAGCCTGCCTCGAGTGACACCATTAGAGACAGCCATCATCATCATCATCATCATCATCACCATCATTAAACCTTTTGTCCTTTTGCTCCAGTGATTTCTTATGTGCTGTAATGAAATGAGCTTTGGCCAGCTGTGAGACTCTGTCGGGATTCAAGGATGATGGTAGAGAGAAAGGGATTGATTTCCAAGTGTAGGTGGCTGTCCTCCAAATCTCTTAATCCCAACATGGTCTTCTATGGGAGAATTAATGAATTACTTAATTAATTACCTGATAATTATTAAATAAACTGTCAAAGATACCAAATTGTTAGATATCTACAGACGTCTGGTTTAGCCAGAGCACTTTTGCAGGCTGGGAAAATGAAAGCTTTAATCTATGACTTTCTCTCCATAAACTGCACTAGACCCTGTGGAGTCAGGGAAAAAAAAAATCAATATGTTCTTTACAAATGAATAAACTGAAGGTTTGATTTATTTATTTATAAAATTCTTAACTTAGCTTGATAAAGTAGAAAATCTTTAAGCTATGAATGTTTATTACTAAACAATACTAGCTAATGTTGTGAGTACTGAGAAGAGTTTCTCTGTGAAGGACCTACACTACAAGTGACATTCACCAAAACACTTTCTTATGTGTTTCATTAATACAAATTATACTACAATGCTGTTGAATTCTCAATTCTGATTGGTCAGAATGTTCTGGTAATGAATGTATGTTAATGCACTCATTCTAGTACTTTATTGTTTCTATAGTAACAGTTAAGACAGGGACTTGTAGGGTGAATACTCCACGTAAATATTTCTTTTTTTTAATGTGTAATTGTTGATATGGAGAATTTTTATGCAGAGATTTATTTAGCATCTATGGAAAGAGTCTCCGGTGTCAGTGCTGTGTAACAGTCAGAGGTGAAGCTGTAAATTAGGGAAAGAGTAAGTTGTAAGGACAGAGGATGCTCCAGTTTCTCCATAAATGACAGGCTGCATTTTTTTTGTTTTATTAACTTCAAGAGAGAAGAAAGTGAGGCTGGAGAGGGAACGACTGTTTATAGCTGCTATAACATAAGTGATAACAGGAATTAACTTGTCTTGTGGATGTTCCATAACATTAAATGTAACTATAAATGGATAAAAAGTATATATCATTCTTTAATGGAAAAAAAATGCAAATTGCTGTGGTAGAAGAGGAATAAAACACTTCTGGATGTGCTGTTATTGAAAATAATCAACCTCATGGTGGTAACAGTAACTCTGCTTTTCCTATAACAGCATGTCCATTGTTTTTTATTCCTTATGTATTAGAGATCTGAGTATTACATGCAGATAATTTCCTGATTATGATATGAGATGAAAATAGCAGAGAATATCATGATGGGATCAAATGATTTAACCTTCTCAGAACAGCACTGAACATGCAGCAGCTCTCCTCTCGTCTCTGACTGCCACCTGACTCACCAGACTGTGTGTGTAAAAATGGCCCACAGTGTGAATCAACATCTCAGTGTGCATGTGTGTGTGTGTGTGTGTGAGAGAGAGAGAGAGAGAGAGAGAGAGTAATGCAGCTGTGGGAACAGCAGGACAGAAAATGTGGAGAAACATCAGGAAATACATCACATATAGAAATTCACTGCCTGGTGTGTGGTGTTTATTTCCAGGCCCCGGGATTTCCTGCGGCTCTCCACATGTGGTGTGTGTTATAGCCTGCAGTCAAGATGTTGTACCCGCTGTGTGTGTGAGTGAGTGTGTGTGTGTGTGTGTGTGTGTGTGTTTGTGACTCCATACTGTCACACTGAGAAAGGTTTCTAGCAACAACAAATGAATGAGAAGTGAATTTGTTAAAGGATAAAATTGCGATCAGTGTGAACAGTGGCACAGAGGGTAGAGTTGCCGCCTCACAGCTCCAGGGTCCCAGGTTTAATCCTGAGCTGAGTTACTGTCTGTGTGGAGTTTCACGTGTTCTCTCTTCCTCCAGTTTCTCTGGTTTCCTCCTACCTCCATAAAACATGCCACAAGGTGGACTGGCCATGTTAAATTGCCTCCAGTGTCCTTTAATGGACTTGCATCTCATCCTGCCTTACACTGAGACCCTGACCAGGACAAAGTGTTCACTGAAGATGTTAGATCTCCTAAAATTCTTGGTGTATATACAGTACAATATATACAGTAAATACATGTTCAGTAAAACTTCACCATATCACCAATTACACACATTTTAAATCAGTCTGTCACAAAGGTCCCTGTGTATGTTTTTACTCTAGGAGTGATAATGTATTAGAACGAGTGCATTAACATAAACCTGTGATGCAGAATCCACCAGCATTGTGGTATAATCAGCAATATATCACACATATCATCACAAAAATACATTGACTAACAGCAGAACTTCTTCCAGTTTCAGCTCTCCTCTATGAGTGCACGAACACTTTCAGCATGCTGGCAATGTGCAACCACAGCACAAAAAAAAAAAACAAAAAAAAAAAACTGGTGGAATCATTAGTATTTATAGGTCTACACTCCCTGTGCTGAAAGAAAATGAAAGAGAAGGTCATGCGGAGGCTGAACTACTCACCGTGTCATTGCTGTAATAATCTGCCAGTGAGCAGCTCTACTTAGGAAATATCACATTATTGAAATATAGACTGTAATATTTCTCATTTTGTTCCATAACCCATGTATATCTTCGTCAGCTTTCTTGAGTGTGTGGACATTTTTATGGGGAAAAAAACACTGTTACATGAAGTTTACATGAACTATCTCTTCATTACATTACATTATCTTGACAGACAGAGATTACAGATTAAATGTAGATTACAGACTAAATCAGGGATTGCAGACTAAATCATCTAAAGAAATACAGTCAAATTATGAATTGCAGTTTTGCTCATCCAGAATGATATGCAAGAAAACATCTTTTTCATTTACTGGCAAACAAGTAGAAGATCAATTTGTTCATCAATCAGACAGCAATAAGATCAATTGTCAGGGCCAGTAAATCCTCCCAGAAATGTTGTCCTGCCCACATTAGTCCTGTTTCGAGTGGTGTGTGAGGAATTACATGAAGAATGTGCTTTCCCACTTTGTCTAGAGAGAATAAACAGGGCTATGAATAGTTCTCCTCCTCCTTGCTTTTATTTTTATGCATTATTATGTAAAGTGTTATTTATGAAGCAGGCTTTCTGAATCTGGCAGTGATAAATTAAGCCAAGCCTTTCTGTTTGGATACCAACAAATCACCTCCCTTATTCTAACCAACACAGAAAAATCAGGAAGAAACAGAATAGAATAACATACTTCACATTTTGCATGAAGGCATCTAAATAATGAATGCAGTTTTTTATTTATTTATACACCACAACAGGGTTGGATTCTCAGATCTGATTGGTCAGAAGGTGTTGATTAATTTTCTATTACAGTATTGTCTCCGTGTGTGCTTATTTGAATTACCGCAGCCTTCCCTGTCAGCTCAAGCCAGTCTCTCTCATCAAAAAGATGTTCTTCTGCCCACAGAACAGCTGCACACTGGATGGTTTTTTTTTTTCCTCACCATTCTGTATCAGCTCTAGAGAGTGTTGTGCTTGAAAATCCCAGGAATTGTGCAGTTTGTGAAATACTATCATGTCAGGCATCAACAAACATTCCACGGTCACCAAGATCATATTTTTTTCCCCATTCTGATGTTTAATGTGAACATTAACTGAATTGTCATTATCGTCTGCATGATATTATGCATTGTGCTCCTTCTACATGATTGGTTGATTGAATAATTGTGTGAATGAGCAGGGGTACAGGTGTTCCTAATAAAGTGGCTGCTGAGTGTATGTAATTTTTGCGTAAGGGGGGAAACCAGGGCAAATGAGACAGCGCTAACAGCGACTCTGCAGTGGCTCCTCTCTGTCTATTAAAGCAAAAATGTATTTTTATGATTTTGAGGCATGTTATGAAGGAGGATTTGCATTAACCTGTTCTGAGATGGTCAATTAAAGCTTTATCACTCTATCATAAACATAAACACACACTCACACACACACACACACACACACACAAAAGCTCCAAATCAGTGAGTATACACTGAATCCCACACTGAACATCAAGTTAAAAAACAGCACACCAGCTAATAGACCTCAGAGCTCATTTCTGTAATGAACAACATGCTGAGCAGAAAAACAGCACTAAAGTGTGGATATGAATTTTCCAACAGGAAGTGAAGTGCTGCAGTGACTCAGAAAGTCCAGCACATTCTGCACCCAGCGATCAGGCGACTAATTGAATCTGTTTAAACGGTCTCTATAGAATTATGAGCAGCAGCCTGAGCTCCACAGAAATCATTCATATCCATAAACAGTGCATAAATTCTGTTCTGCTAAACAGAATCCAGTTAATCCAGCTGTTTACCAGGCTGAATCTACAGCTGTACATTCAGCTGTTGCCTAATTAGTGTTAATTAGAGAAGGTCTTATTCATCAACTTTGCATATGTTCAGATCAAAATTGTAAAATGAGTGCTTGCAAATTCTGCTATCTGTTCCCTTAATTATCAAGTTCATCTTTAGCATATCTGTTATGCCGAGCTTTGGACCCCACTGTAATGCAGTCAGACACAGATTTGTTTATATGCCATTCCATAATAAGTGCCAGCGTAGTATGTACAACAGAGACACTGAGTTATGAGAATGAGGATCTGGACATAATAACAGTTCTGACATGATAAATGTATTATACTCCTGCTCATGATCACTTAAAGTAAGAGCAAATTCCGATTTCCAGAGTTACAAATACAGTATAAAACCCAGAAATTAAGGTTTTCTTATTATCATACTGCAAGATCGTGCAAGTCTGAGAATCATATGCAGGCCAAATGTTGAACAGACAGTAGTCAATAACAGGAAAGAAAAATTCCTCAAGCTTCAATCCTGAAAGCAGAGAGTTCAGATGAAAATCCTCAGAAGAAAATGCACCACAGAGACATACACAAGAAATGACAGAGGAAGAGAGAGGAATGGAGAAAAGAGAGAGGAATGGAGTTGAATCTTTCTAACTTTATTTTTCCGATCGTACATAAAGTTTGATTCTCATCATCATGTGGTTATGCTGACCACTGACATTCAACTGAACTCTTCTATTCAATTAATAATTAAGCAATATCTCACGAGCAAGAGTGCGGTTATACTGAATATCGTCATGGCTGTGAGTCTGTAGGCCGAGTGTAGCAGGTAATCACGGTCATGCCGATATTCAGTTTGACTGCACAAGTGTGAATGTGATATTGCTTTTATTCAACAGTTCTATAAACAAGAATATAAAATATCGAGTAAGTGACATTTTGGACACAATATAGCCAAATGTTCTGTTTATTTTCACTCCGCTAGTGGAAATAGATCCTGAAGAAGCCACACTCACTTTATAGCATGTCAGCTAGCTGGCTAGCTAGCTCATAATGATCTGTACATTCCCATTAAAGGTTCTTCTGGTGAAATTGGCGTCCTTTCTTCCTTTTCATCCTCATCTGACGAGCTTTCATATTTTAAGCCAAAAGTTATATTCCTGAAAAGTAACATTTGCCATGTCCGCTAATGATGTCACTAACTCTACTGTAGTAATGGTTTTGACCCAGGAAGTGGAATTTTACATGGCGAACACAGAAGAGCAGAGTGATACACACAGCAAAACGTCTCAGTGCAGTTGTAGGAAATATAAGCACTCTTGGAAAGCTGCTCGACCAATCAGATCAGTGGACTGGAACTAACTGATGTATAATTGAATCTATTTGTTAAATTCAATTCATGCAAATTTCATTCATCTTTGGCACTGTTAGCCTTTTCAGAATGAACTGTTAGCCTCGTTAAAGATTTTGAATTACTGAAGTCCCGTACAATTTAGAGTCCAGTGTTTTCTGTCTCGCATTCTGACCAGGTCATTAAAGGTTGATAATTAGCTCATAATTTGACTCCAGTGTTAGAACAGGAAAGACATCATACTGTGCAGTGTATTAAAAATCTCTGCTTTCTATGGTTGATAAACAGTGATGAGTGAAGAATAACAGATTTTTTATCATACCATACATTTAATTGGTTTGCTTATACTTTGTGACTAAAATGAGTATAAAGGGTCAGGAAGTAATTGGATAAACTGCCTTCAGCAGCACTGCATTTAATTCAATGGGAGCTTGATCCCATTACAGGGAGATTTTGACAGCGTTGTAGTCCAACCTTGAGGCTATGGTAGCTAAAAGAAGAAGAAAAATCAATTTACAAGCTGTACATAATCCTGTTATAAAGACCAACACAGAAAATACTTCAGATATAATTTAATGTACATATATACTGAGCCAACAAGGACTTTCCTTGCACAGATTTCAAATAATTAATACAACATTATGTGCAAGAAATTTGCAATGTTCCCGCAGCAAACTTGACCAAACCTTATGATATGAATGATCATTTCTGTTATAAATCTGGTAAATTCTGAGAGAAAGAACAGGAAGGTTATGATCTCAGTGTGAAATCAGTTAGCATATAGTCTGAGCCAGAGAAACAGAGAGAGAGAGAGAGAGACAGACAGACAGACAGACAGACTATGACACATTTAGTTGTGTAGTTTGTAATGTCAGTAATTTTTCATACCAAATAAAGTGAAATTGTTTATTGAATATTGTGCAGTTGCTGTCTGTGTTTCTTTTTTCTGATCAATTCAGAAGTGGAAAATGATCGATCATGCAGGACTGGGCTATCAGGACAGGTTTTATGTTCTGAAAGCAATGTTAAGCCACAGATTTATTTGATTGCACTGACAACCTCTCACTATAGAGTCGAACAGCCCTGACAATTGATCATTATGCCATATTGTTTACTGATGATACATCTGTGCAGTGCTACTTAATAACTCACAGTTTTTTCTTGAAGTTCAGATATCAGAAGATTCATTAACATAGCAGACTTTTATACAATACAGTCAACAAAAGGAGAGGAAATGAAGAGGTCAGTGAAAGGGGCAGAAGCGGAATTATTTCAAGCTGAATAAATCTGCAAGTGAGAGACAAACTATACAGATCTGATGTCTGCAAAGGTGATGAAGTTCATGCCTCCGATGTTACCAGATTTTTCTTGTGTAGAGCTCTTTGGACAAAGACAAGCACATTCCTTTATTCCAGAAAAACATGATGACTAACAAAGCAGATTGCATTTTTTTCCCTTTGATCTCAGCTGCAATACTATGTTCCTTAAAAGCAAGAGAAAAAATTTTAAAAAATCAGTTTAGGCTAATATTATATGAATGAGAAGAAGATAAAGATTCAAACAAATATATACACACATGAATGTGCAGGTGTACATACTGTATATAAGGTGTGTCGTGGTGTTCGCTGAGTGTATATATCAAGGCTGATTGCCATGACGTAGGATCCAGAAAGGATCCTGGTTGTGATAATCACATTAATCTTGTGATCAGTACAAATTTCTCAATATATTATTGGGTATCAACCAACATGGCTGGCTGCAAACCTATGAGAAGTACTGGATGCAGCACAAACATTTTTAACAGACATAATTGGTTTGATGGTTTGAATTTTAACTGCATTTTGTTATTGGCTTTTTCACCTATTTTGAAATATATATATTTTGAAATATTTTATATATTTTTAAATCACAAAAAGTTGTGAATAAGCGCTCCCATGGTCAAAGTTCAGTTTCCATATCAACCAGCACAAGGAGAGTTTCCTTCCACACTATGTAAGTTATTAATTTGTTTGTAAATTCATTGGATTTACACCTTTCAATCTTCCTGCAAAATATTTTTGACTGAAAAAAGGGGATTTAATAGAATGATTTATTGGTGCTGGTGTAATTAATGATATGATCTGATATGCTTTCAGATGCTGTTAACAGCATGTTGAAAAATAAATCTTTAATGGAAATTTGTCACTGTTGTTACTGTCACTGGTGTAATAGCCTGTGCTTATGATACCAGTGATAATTAATAAGTTTAGAGACTTAAAGTAATGGTACCACATTAAAGATGAAAAATATTGATTATTTGTTCAAAAAGAATTTCATTATAGTCCAAATTCAAAATTTGAACATTTTGCTGGTAAGAAAGTCAACGTATTTTGAGAATGAGTCTTCTGCCGGTGACAGAAAGCATGAAGTCTAGGCAAGATTCAAAAGTTCTTTTTTTGGTGTGTCAACATAGTACAACGGATGCACAAATTACATTGGGATTGAGAGTCATTAAACCCTAATGTAAGAATGTACTTTTTTTGCATGCTTTCATTAAGCTATTATGAGTTTTAGAAATAATAAATTGTTTTTCTTAATTTGTGATGTTCTCTAAAGAAAACATGCTAGTGATTTAAAGCATAAGCTGACCAAGCAGTCATAGGCTACAATTACAGCTCACCTTAAGTAGATGGAGTTCCTAATTTTATTATAAGTTTGAGCTAAGTATTGTCTCCAATAAAGATGGAGTCTCTTCTGATCTCTTCCATGTGCACCAAGACAAAAAAAACTCTATAGGGACAATTAATTTGATTAATTAATTCACAGTGTCATATTTATATGTGTAATATTGCCGCTGAATTGCATTCCACAATGAGTGTATTCACACTGTCTACAAACATGTTAGCATCGTTGTATTTAAAGATGCTCACTTTCACAAGGAAACAAGAACATCAGTGAAACTCTGAAAGCAATTATTTAAAAAAAAGAGTCTCATTGTTTTAACTGCCCTATTATTTCATTTTGCACTATTGAGTGGATATGTAGAGATTACGGTATGTGTGTGTGTGTGTGTGAGAGGGTTGCAGAATGATTGGAAAAGTGCAGAGTGATTGGAAAAGTAAAGAAAGGAAAAGAGAAGACCTTCAGCGGGTCACAGGAACAACCTCCTGAGTGAAGCTAAAGTCAGCTTCCCTGTTAGGGGAGATAAGGATTAGGGCCTTTGGCACTTGATGGAAATTTCAGATGATATCACGACTGTATTATCTCAATGAGAAAATCCTCCAATGAACTTAGAGCAGAGGAAAATCAATAGACCATCAGAGCAGAGAGAGACAACGGATTCTCATAACTCCAGCCTGGGAGTAGGGAGACAGAGAAGAAGTTAAAAGTTCAGGTATTTTTTTTTAATTATGTTTTTCTCCTCTTCTAGTCCTTATGGTTTATTTTCCTAAAACTGTACATAGTTCATCATTTACTTATTCAGTCTAATTCAACAAGTATACAATCCAGGAATCAAAAACAAATGATCATATGAACATTATACAGTATATGAATATTAAGTATTGAATAAATCTTCCAGGATTCAGATTATTTGATCATATATGATTTTCTTATTTCACCTAGTAGAAGTCTCAGCATCTCTCTAACAGGAACTTCATCTCTTTTTCCTGAGGGAGGACAAAATGTAGGACAAAATCTAAAATCGATTCCCTTGCTGGAACATTTTTTTCACTATTTTTTTTGAACTCTCTGCTACACACTCACCAACAGACTCCCAGAATGAGCCTCTTTCCATTCAATAAACACATGGCTCTGAAACACACTGAAAGTGTTTACAGCTTCAGATTCATTTAGCCAAAGTGCAGAAAAACGGAATGAATGGTCTGATGATGTGGTCTTAAGTATGGAGTCTTGCCGATCACATACACATGCGAACAAAAGAATTAAGTCTAGCATTAATTGAGTAATTGTAAATTGCTGATCAAGAGGAGGTCTGAGTCGTCCTGCACAGCAATCACATATGAAGATCATATTTGACATTAATCTACAATATATAAACGAAAACAATATACTAATATTCATTGCTCAGCTCCCCACTAAGATTAGTAATATGGTATAAATAGACTGTATTTAATTCAACAGCCCCAACTTTATCTCTACTAAAGTGGAAACACATTGAGGAGTGGGATTCAAATTTTTAGTCATTTAAATCCTGCCTGATTTTGGTTGTGGAATATTTATGAAGCTGAATTACACGGCAGCTCTGTCGTTTTTCTCCCTGCTGTCTTTAATATGCTGCTGGAATCGGTTGAGGCACGACGTGTCTGAGCCACAAAGCGGAATTAACCTCACTCGCCCTTACACGCTAAGGGAAGGAAATAATTTCATCTGTAACATGTTCTTGGTTTGATCTCTTCTGTTCTAAAATATTCCATCAGAAACTTTCTCCATGCTAAAACATTTAACTTCTGTTAGCACATGACACTGAAAATGTTCTTATTGCTACAGATAATCCAACATGACAGGAGGCATTAAAGGCCATTACTCAAAGCCTGTGACTCATATACTAATGAGAGTCGTCTATCAACTCAGTGTTTACCTCAGCAGCCGTCCTCACTAATTGCAACAGATTTATGGCTCCGTTAAACAAACTCACACTCACCTTCCTATCCAGAAATAAGATAATACAAGGATTTGCAGGGAAGAAGACGTTTTTACCACTGGGGTTAAATAAACCAGCACTGAACAAAAAAAACACAAGGACTTAGTTCACTTAGTGTCTTTTAGCACTGTGGTATTCAAAGTAAGGCCTGGGCATCCCCAGGGTTCTTTGAAGCATACTCAGGGCCTCTGTAATTTTTAAATGTAGTTACAGTGGTGAAAATAACAACCCACAAGTATTAAAGTTTTATTAAATGGATTATTGAGTTCTTATAGTTATTAGGCTGCTTGACTGGTCGCTTGAATTGAATTGGTTTAACCTAATTCCTCAATAACTCGAAAACTAATTGCCTATAAATAATGTCAACTTAGACCTAATGTATTGTTGGACAGAAAGCTCTATGGCTCCAATAAACAGACAAACTATTATTGTTTGTGCACTAAATCCATTGTATTAATTTACATTTAATGGGGTCCTTTGCTACAAAATGATTGAGAACCCCAGCTTTCCAGCTTTAACACATACACTTACTAAACCAATTATCACACTTTCAGATCAAAACAAGTTAAAGGTTAGATATAAGCTGTGTGCACTTGAATTGTATTTCCATTTAATTGGCAGTAAATAAATGCATTTATCAGTCTATTCTCTCTCATTGTGATGAGTGTGATAACTCGTTTTCATGCTCTCCACTGTCATATTGAAGAGAAATAAAGGAAACTCATAAGTTTGCATTCACAGAGAGGTCACTAACATAGTAAGTAATAATTAAATTCAAATGGTTTATTTGATATTTTCAGTGCTTTCTGTTCATGTTGTGCTCAAATAGCAATCTACTCTATCTACTGAAAGTCTTGCTAATTTGATGACGTGATACCAGGAAGTTGTTTTTAAATTTTTTTTCAAGACCATTACGTCTATATGCATTTGTAACTCACATCTATTGCGTCCAATAAATATAGAATTATAAATATATTGGTTTTAACTTGGTTTTAACTTGGATCATACATATTGCATCTAATTCTATCCTGTCTAGTTTCTTTGCATAAAAAAATTATACTGACATGCATCATAATAGTTATGACTATTGTTGCATATGTTAAGTACTGAATAAAACACTTGTGGAGTGGATGCTCTGTTATAGGAAAATGATCAATGATGGAGTGGTGGTGATGAGGTCCAACAGGAACGGAATTTATTTATTTTCCGACAACAGCTCTTCTTCAAGTGTTTTATTCCTCTTATACCCCAACAATTTGCCATCAGTTACAATTTTTTTTTATTTATTAAAGAATGACATTTCATACTTTTAATCCTTTAATGTGGTGGAATATTGTGTTGTAAAACTTAAAGTCACAGTTTTACGTCTGACTCCTTATAGAAACCTTCATCATATCAACAATTATAACTTTTTTTCTCTGTAAACGATGTATTTAATCCATTTATTGTTAGTTTCAGTTTATGTAAAATGTCCTTCATAAAAGTTCCTGTGAATGAACTGTTACTATAGAAACAATAACAGGTTAGAAAAAGTGCATTAATATAAACCTGTGATTTGCAGCTGCACTACTGTCAGCGCTGCTGTTACAGAAAATTATTCAACACCTTCCGACCAATCAGAATCCAGAATTCACCAGAGCATGGTATAAAGCTGTTTAAATACTAAATTAAGTAGTAAATTCTTGTAGAAACATCAGTCCTGTACATGTTCCAGTGAACACTAATACTGCCTTGATAGTGATATTGAAACTATCACATTCCACTAAAATCTAAATTTAGTATTTTAGTAGTTTAGGATTTTACTAGAGTCTGTGTGAGTCTCATATCCTTCTCAGAGCCATGAACACTGCGCTATGCTAATATTTCATGAAGAGATCAGTTGAATGAAGGGGCACATATAAAAGTTTTCATGTCCATTATGATTGATATGAACTGTCACAAGGTCCATCAGCCATTTAATACAACAGGCCCCTCTGCAGTGCTGTCCCCTGTCCAGCTGGTTTCAGGCCACATTAGTGATGCCACATTACACCAGGTATGACATGAATATTTTACTCCTCCAGATGGCAAATCTGCAGCTAATTTAGTGACATTAGTAAAATATTGTCTATGGACTCCATCGTCCATGGAGTCCACGCAGGACATTGGTATTATAATGTTCTAGCTGAGTGAAGAGATGTTTTGAGATATTCCAGCCAGCAAAATCCAAATGTACTGAAAATGACCAAAATGCCAGGTCACATATTAAAGCTTTTTTGCTTTGTAGTGAAAATTTAACCTAAAGATCCACCTTGAACCTGAACAGAAATAAGGAAAGGCTATAATTAGGAGATAAATTATATTTGGTATAGTATTATAAACCAGTAAACCCATAGTCTTGTGCTCTGTTTTCCTTATTGAATTAGCTAGAGTTTACTGCTTATGGAAATTAATGCACTTATTTCTGTAAAAATGTTTTCTTCATAGAAACTTTAAGGGTTCCCTCAGAGGAACGCTTTAGGATTGTTTTAATTTAAACTTTAAGTGTGGAAACTTATATAAACTAGAAATATGGAAACAATGCGCTGTTATTTGATATGTTTATGCCTGACAGGAAAATAAATCAATACTGCAAGCACTGCATGAAATATCCTAGATAAATGATGACATCTATTTAATTACAAAAGACATCAAGCCCTTCACACCATGAACAATCAATCACATAGCACTGATTCTCTGAGCACTGTGACTATGATTAGCAGGTAATGAGAGATTAAGTCTAATTTGCACACGTTGCTCCATACAGATGCACATTATCAATTATTCAGTGTTGAGAGTTAAAATCTAATGGAGGAGTTTTTTAATGGTATTTTGAAACATAAGAGTGTTGTAAATAGTATTTTAGCAAATCGGGCACCAAAGAAATTTGCTATCTCGTACTGAGATGCATTAATAAAACTCAAATGAGCAACTGGACACAGTGATATTAGTGCTACAATCTCAGTGAAAACTCCTCACAGACCCTTTGATTAGTCAATCAAAGCTGATAGATAAAAAAAAAAAAGTGTTCACTGGAGATTGATGTTCTACTCATAAATATTTCTATTTATATTTACATGGATTTCTTCATTACAGACTGATTTTCATAATTATACCATCATCCCACTCATCCAGTTCATTCATTCTAATTTTCATTTTGATCAAAAGAAATCTCTCTATATGAGAAAGTGTTTGTGTGGAAAAATATGGTCATATCTGTAGGATTTATTTCTGCATGTCTAAATGTATTCATACAAACACTCCCACATTGCATAGTTTTGTTTGTTTGTTTGTTTGTTTTGTTTTGTTTTTTGTCGTTTTGTTGAAAAAGTGTAATATTGTCAGACTGTAGGTAAAATAATACAGATAAATAAACCCAGGTTATACATATGTGAATGGATATACCAATGAGACATTTGTTTATTTAATCAGATGTGTCTAATTGTAATAAATTAGCTGTAGGTCGTACAGTTATATGTGACTATTGTGAATACTGAAATATTTTTGCGCCACTGAACTAGAACTAAAATAAATTTGTTACGTTTAATGACATGAAACAGCCTTCAGCTAGAATGTGTAGTGGTTAAAATGCCATCAAATACAAGCACCCAGAAAGCAATTTGTTGATCAGATGAGAGCAGATTGTTGCAAATCCATTATTTAAATCCCCTGGTTTCATATTCTGATGTCTACAATTAGTAGGGAGTCATGAAAAATAAATGTGGTGCCTGTTATCATAAGATTTTTCACCAATAGATGGGATGTATCATTAAATCTCTGACGTAATGGACTTTGTGTGATGATGTGATGTGATGTGATATGATGTGATGTGATGGTGGAACCCAGAACAGTTGAGCTGAAGTGTCCATTTGCAAAGAGACTCAAGACCCTGGTTACACTCCTGAGGGAAAACTATTACATCACACTCTCTAATCTCACAGATAAATCTGCTTAATACACTGACTTACGACTGCATTATACTCCGAACACTGTAAAGCTATAAACTATTCTGGAACCTTCTTCTGATTAATCTGGCTTGTTTGTAGGTTTTGTCTGCTAACATGGCACTCTGACCTCGGGAAATTTTTTTTTTTTCTTTTGTTTGGTTATCAGTATGGTATTGAGTCAGAGTAACAGCCTGTTTCTTACAGAAGGAATACAGATATACAGTATCACTTTTGTGTGTGTTTACGACTGAAATACAGAGAGACAGATAGTTGGGCAATCAGCAAACATGACATTAGTCCTGGCTCAAAACTGTAATTCTCTGACCTATCTCTCAGTCAGGAGTAAAAACTGCAAACTATGAATGACAGTAAAATAAATGTTGGCAAAGTGATGATGTGCTTGGCATGAAAGCACAATTTAATAAAGCATTTAGTCACTTAAGCATCTTTAAAAGTACAAAAGGGGAGAATGTCAATTCAACAAGCTTTTCAGTACCCATTTATCTCTTTAACTTTAGGCAGTGTGTCTATAATTTACTGCTGGAAAAGAGACCTGTAACACCATCAAACATATAATAAAACTCAAATGGATCAATAAAGCACAGTTAGCCTGAGGCTACCTGCAAAATCTACACTTACAGCCTGGCAGAGAATCCAGAATAGCATCCTGCCTATCCAGCCATGAAGGCCACTGTGGTCATTTTAATTTCAAAATCAATGGCAATACTTCGTGTTGAGAGAACACAAGCTTTTATCCTGCTCTAAGAAGGAACAGTATAAAAGGAAATGAATGAGGTTAAAGTGAAGGATTGAGTAAATTGAACAAATGTGACATGTCCAGCTCCATCAGCAGTTTCTTAACCCTTATACTCTGTTCACTAATCAGCAGTGAAGGTTCCATTAACTCCGACCATCTCCTTAGCTTTTATAACAATAAAATCAGAAAAAAAGGGCATTTTAGTAGATTTCTTTTTACTACCTATTTATCTTGTATTCATCTTAATTATTAAGAAGGTACTGCTTGATGAAGTGTGTTTGCAAAGGTGGAAATGTAAATAATGTGATAACACATAAAAACACCTTTTTGCTATATATACACATATAGATAGATAGATAGATAGATAGATAGA
The DNA here is from genome assembly GCA_022758105.1 of Pangasianodon gigas. NCBI lineage: Eukaryota > Metazoa > Chordata > Actinopteri > Siluriformes > Pangasiidae > Pangasianodon > Pangasianodon gigas. The sequence continues at coordinate 3,937,664 of CM040456.1, read as the reverse complement.
TAGCGACAAGCAAACAACCGAATGAAGTTTGAACAAACAAATTCACGAATGAAAGAATGAAGGACTGAATTCTGATTTTCAGTGGAGAAACTCAGACACGTCCATCATGTTTCACGTGTCAAGGAGATAATTCGACAAGCTGTGATCAGATACTTAATTTGAATAATAAACAAGGATTAAGTTCTAGAAGAAATATTTCACATGATACACAATTCACTGAACAATGCTGTTGAAACAGGTTTATCTAGAATTTTCTTTCTGCTAAATCTTTTAAGAGGTTTATCATAAATCTTATGGCTTTAAGCAAAGAATGTGCTTGTGTTTTCTAAGAGTGTGTAATCTCTTTAATAATCACACACACACACACACACACACTCACACACACAGGAGTCTGTATACATGGATTCGATGATTTCTTCTTTTAATCTTATCATTTTTGCTGCAGGTCATTACAACAACAGAGTGATAAAAATCTTAGGGCAGCTTTCAGAAGCTGATTTCTGAGAGGAATATAATGTACATACAGTATCTTACACTGAAACTGGGAGTTCTGGAGAGTCAAAAAGCTTCAGTGTAACCTCCAAATTCCTTTTTTATTAGTGATATCATGTGCGTACAGTGACATTTAACCTGATATTTGTGCATTCGTCTGACTTAGTGGTTAATGTTCATTTATCTTTGATTTTCAGTAAGTAACATGAGTAACAAATAACACAATAAGCTGTGTGCAGTGATACACATTTGACAGTACTAAATTTCCATAGCATTATCATTGAAACATTACTTATACCACAGTGCTGCTGAATTCTTGAATCTGATTGGTCAGAAGGTGTTGATTATTTTTCTAAAATAGCAGATGCAAATCACATTTTTATATTAATAAACCTCCATATAACCAGGTTAAAAAACGTGTAATTGTTGATACGATGAAGTTTTCTGTAAGGAGATTCGATAAATGTTTCACATTTATAGAAGGAGTCTCCAGTGTCAGTGCTTTGTAGCTGTCAGAGGTAAAACCACGGGAAAGTCTTCATGACGGATGACTTTGCAGCTTCTCAGTAACAAACCAGCTACTTTTTTGTCTTATTAACTTCAAGACAGAACAAAAGAAAGGCTGTTGAGGGAACATCTGTTTATAACATAAGTGATAACAAGAATTTTTGTTTTCCGTGAACATTACACATTAAATGTAACTATAAATGGATAAAAAGTACTTCATACTTACATAAATTCAAGAAAAGAAAAATTAGCATTGACAAATTGCTATGGTATAAGATGAATAAAAAAGGGGAGAGTGTGTGTGTGTGTGTGTGTGTGTGTGTGTGCGCACATGTGTCCAGGTGTTTTTATAATTCAATGATATATTTGAGAACTTTCTACTTGAAAAAAGGAAAGCATGTGATTCCCATCAACAGCTGCAGGATCTGTGAGATCATTACTGAGAAAACTTGCTTTGGGAAATTTACACAGCCCAAAGCCCGACACAAAATAATTGCTTTGGCCGAAAGGTAATTTTCCTCTTAGAGAAGCACAATTTTGTTTCACTTTGTTATTTATGAAGGCCGGTAATTTCTGTCCGGCAGTTTTGACACAGCTCAGGGGTTCAGCTCTCAGAGGAGACGCCGTGTCCATGTCTAACTCGTAAAGCCAAGGTCACAGAGTCACAGCAGCTGGACATATTTTATCACCCGCCCACCAGGGCATTCTGGGTAACTAAACTGCCAGGTCCAGACTGCCCACTCTCACTGTCCTCTGCTTTCTCCAAAGCAATAAAGCAGAATATAAACATAAAATCCGTTAGAAATTGCAAAATAACCACATTGTTTATTTTCAGTTCCTCCACTGTGTAGCTAAACAGTTTCTCTAATGGCTGCGTTTTGATCAGGTATTGACCTCTGTTTCAATTATCTATAATTATGATCTAACCCCTGCTGTGTATATACTGACCCCATCAAGAAAGAATGTGACTCCACAGTGATAAATCCATATAATATGAAACCTTAAAGGAAAACTCCACCCTGCACCAGTTTCATATTAATCATTATAATTAACCTGTGATCTTCAACGGCATCCAGGATTTACTTTGTGATGAAATTCTGAGTTGGATTTTAGCTTAAACCCCTTCCTCACAATGTTGGTCTATTTTCACTTTGGTTAATGCTTCCAAACATTACCCAGAATGCCATGCTGGAAGTGTTGGTGTGGGATTTAGCCCTCAATTCATCTCCACCTAAAGAGAGCGATGCAGAGATGAATTCATCATCTGTATACTCTGCTCAAACAGATCAGCTTCCAAAGCTTCGACTTTCATGCTCATTGCGCTTCTTCATCTCATAGATCACTAACTAGCTGAGCCGAGTCTTCCTTGTAACTCAGCATTTTCACAACTACTTTCTCCTTAATATGACAACACTGGATGTCACTGGAAAATGGTGAGTGAGAAAATGCTCTATTGTTTTTTAGGAGCTAACAGCATTATCCCTTAACTGTTATCCCTTATGTTTGAGACAGAGATCAAATTTTCCCTCCTGTTAATTCTATTGTTACTATGCTAGTAATAACAGTGTCCCCCTCTGACATCAGCACAATACACAACCGCTAACTTCTCTCAGAAATAATGAACATACAGTACAAACCAGCAAATTAGCAAAAGAATCACTAAACACGTCGCAAATATTCCAATACAAACATGTTTAATGTGTTTCACTGTGAAGCGTTCCTTTAAGACGGCTGGGGAAATTTGAAGAACACACAGGACATTTTAAGAAGATGCCAAACTAACAATGTCTAAACTTTATGATTATGCAAAATGTCCCTAGCATCTGTGATGATTCTGATTGATTAAATGGGTCACATTATAAAAGCCTGTGAGTCACAGTTCCTTTTAACACTTACATTAAATCGGAGAGACTGTCCTCATGTGTTACTTTGCCTTGAAAAGAAGCAATCAGTGTGACACTTTGCTACAAGGACCACATTTACAAGTAATTGTCCATTCATATGTATAACCGAGGTATTTCTTTATAATGTCTTTCATGTCAGTTTGGCCTCATTATTTCATCTTCCTCCTTTCTGCCCACATACACGAGCAGCCCTTTCATTCACTTTCCATCACCGATATCTAATTATGTCATCCAGAGGCTCTGTCTAAACCTCATAGCTTCTTTGTCTGACAGGTTTTAAATTGAAGGCTCTGTTATGAGGTTTATTGTGATGCTAAATAGAAACTTTCTTCATCATTGTGTCTGTTACTGAAACAGAAGAAAAGAGAGCTCATTCATATAGAGAACAGAGAGACAATCTCAGTGATGATGATGATAATGATGATGATGATGATGATGATGCCAATGTACTGAAGGTCTACATAATAAATACGCAGCAATTGTACACATGAATGTTTTCTGAAGCCACTCCTGTACATGAAGTCTTTACATTCTTAATCCACATTACTAAAAATAACATTGAACAGAACAGAACAGAGCAGTGAGTCACTTCAGCTGTAAAACACTATAATGTGTGTAATAACAGTTATAAAACAGTTGGCTGCCTAATATATACACTAATATATTTGATTCCACATAATGGGTGCTGGACATTATGTGTTATCATCCTAAACACACAGTGACCCGGCTCCTGCTGTACCTCAGTTTTGGCCAAAACAAATCTGTCCTTTTACACAGATTTGGAGGAGCTACTCTTCCAGTTCACATGCTTTGTAGCCTAACATGATTGTACTATTTTGCACATGTGATTACATAATGGTTACTTAGAGAGTATACATTGGGGAACTGTTATTTAGAGAGCTGCAAATAGGCTGATTGAACCTCAGGCAGGTGTCATGATAAAAAGGTACTATATTACAGAGGTTTATCTAATTCAGTGTAAAATTTGATTTATCCTTCTTCTTATGTGTGCTCTATTGGATCTGGTGACTGGGAAGCACTTTGAAGTACATTGACCTCATTGTCATGTTCTTGGACCCAGTTTGAGATGACTTGACTTTGTGACACAGCATATTATCCTGCTTTAAGTAGCCGATTGTGGCCGTAAAGGGATATACTGTACAATGTCAGCACAAACCCTCAGATATGGCTGTGGCATTCAAACCATGCTTGAGTGGTGTTAAGGAGTCCTATGTGTGCCACAAAAACATTCCCCACACCATTATACCACCAGCACCAGCCTAAACTGCTGACAAGGCAGGTTGGGCTAATGGACTCATACCTCTGATGTCAAATATATTCTGACCCTACCATCTGCATATTACAGCAGAAAGCAAGGTTCATCAGATCAGGCAACATTTTCCCAATCTTCAGCTGTCCAGTTTCAGTGAGTCTGTGCCCACTGCAGCCTCAGCTTCCTGTTCTTGGCTGACAGGAACCTGATGTGGTCTTCGGCTGTTGTAGACCATCCACCTCAATGTGTTTGATGTGTTGTGCATTCTGGGATGCTATTCATCTTATCACAGTTGTAAGGGCAGTTATTTGAGATACCGTAGCCTTCTTGTCAGCTCTAATCACACTGGATGAATTTTTTTGCACAATTCTGTATAAACTCTGGCCTTGTGGGCCAATTAATGGTTTTATTCATGGCCAGTCTGCACATTATGAGTTTTTGTTTAAGTTGCAGCCTGGTCCTTTATATGAAAAAGTATAATAATAGGTGACCATTTCAGGACCTTGAAAGAACTATTCAGGCAACAAAAGCTTTTAATCCTGTTTGTCAGCTGCACTTGTTTTGCATGCAGATTTGGCATCCTTGGCCATAGCACCTGCGTCATGAAGGCAAAAAAATGTAGACGTTATAAAAGGCCCTGCCTACAAAAAGATTACACACTTTTAAACTAAGCAGCTGCTTTGTTTTCATTCAAACCAAATGGTAATATCAGCCATATTAATGCCCTCCACTCAAAAGTCTTTATTTAATAAGAACTTCATTTAAAACATTTCCTCTTTAGGCCTGAGCTTTATGACACCTCTGTGTTTGACCTCTTCCACCATTCCAGGCATTTAATCTGCATTTTGCA